>CAWUFW010008345.1:600000-900041 GCA_963921515.1 Calotriton arnoldi
TTGCATCCCCCAAACTTCGTCTCTTACCTGTGATTGATGATTTGGCGAAGAGATGGCTGCATGGTGATGGTTTGGTTTCCCAAGGTGCCATGGTGGTGGTAGTAGTAGACAGTAGCAGTTGAAAAAAAAAATTAGACAGTCATCTGAGGGAGACTAGAGAACGACTAGTAGAAGTACAGTACACAAGAAGACTGCCAAACTATAAACCATGATAAGCAATGGCAAAGTTTTAAAAAAAACAAAATGGTGGGCTAGCCTAGTACAAGTTACAAACTGAAGTCGACTTCAGCTATGAACCTTTGCAGTGGACAAGCGTAACCTTTAGTGCTGGAAGGATGATGATGCTGGCAATTATGATGGATTATGCTTCTCTGAAAAAAAATTGAATATCGAATACTGTCTGTGCATGGGTGGGCAATCTAATATATATATTGCCAGTGTGAGCTATAGTTATACTTAGAGCAGAACTTAAGATCATCGTCTTGCCTGCCCTTGAGTTGATGTTGCTTTCACCACATCCGCCCCACCAAGTGTGTGATCAATTAATGGTATAAATTTAATTTAGTCACATCAATAAATCAGACAGCTCGGGGGAAGAGGGTTAGGGGTTTGATGAATGGATAGGAAGGGGGATTTGAGGGAAAGGTTTGACAAAGACAAACACTACTACACAAGGACAACACATTCATCTTGGCGGCCAACCATTATAAATCTTTTATGCGAAGAAAAGGAAATGCATGCATGATGATTAAGGTTAATGATGATGAGTAATAGACTAGTACAGGTAAATTAATTTTCCGTCTGCCCCCAGAGAGAGCCAAGTTACATTTATGTTCTTGCAGCAGGCTTTTAAAGATAGCAAATAAAATTAAAATATCTATAGGAGTCAAGTGAACAAACATAAACAACACACGCAGTTGTAATGATTGAAGAGAAAAAATTATACTGTATGTATTGTATTGCCAAATTGGGAGTTGCATCTCTGCACTGTATTCCTCTTGGAATGTCCGTTAATCTTGGGTGCCTGGCGAATGCAGTTCGGTAAGGTAAGTGTGAGTTGTTTTTCCAGTATGGCGCAGGGTAAGGGCCTGTAGATGGAACAAAATGATATTGAAGAATCAAGGGGGTAAGTTAAACTGCATAAAGGAGTGCAAAAAGAAGACTTTGTTTCAGAGGCAGCATGGCTAAATGTCTGTTTCCGGCAGTTACCTCCTACAACAGGCCCTCCACCCAACCTCCACTTAGCTTCGAATTTGATCCAGACAGCACTGAGCACAGACACACACAGCAACATAGCATGCCATGTTCCCAATTAAGTAAAAAACATCAATGCACCTCTATCAGTCAGTCACAACACACTCACCACAGACATGTGTAAGTCTGGTGTTGTTGTTGTTTAGCTTTAGGCCACTTCAAAGTCAAGTCATCATCATCCAAATCGGTTGGTTTCGACAGTGAATTTGAAAACTTCTATCTTCTTCTGGTGGCAGTTCTCGAAGTAGTCACGCCCACGCCCTGAGTCATTCCACCATCTCTGATCCTCCTGAGTCTGACTATGACTCAGAGTATGGTGTCCAACTCCGTACCAACAATGTCCCCAGTGAGTCCCGACTCAATGTAATGGATCGGCCTGTAGTAGTACAATTTTGTTACTGAACAACAAGAAGGGAAAGATTGACTTGACTGACTCACTGTAGAGTAGACTAGATTTGTGTTTTCAAGCTTTGTGTTAACTAAGTGACAGGCAATAAAATGTGTCGAAGAGTAAGATGGTTGGGATGGATTGGTCAACCAGGCACACACAAAGAAATAAAGTAAACAATGTTCCTCAGCTATATCTTTTTTAGGGGGGGTTTGGACGTCAAAGAAAGAAAGAAAGTAACTAGAAACTAAAGCCTAGTTGTCAAGGAAGGAGAGCTCGTCCTCAAACTCTGGTGGTTCGCCCAGAAGTAGGTCACCTCACACACTACTTCCATGACCTGAGTCACCATCATCATCTTCCTGCTGTGGTACTTCAGGTATGGTGTAATCCGGGGTTTAAAGTGCTGATTAATTTTGATCATGGTTGACCTCTCCATGTTTTGGGGCGAGAGACTGGTCCTTCTCACTGTCAGAACAGCACCAGCAGCACTGAAAACACGCTCAGCAGAGACACTTGCTACGGGTTTAGATAGTTTATTGCCAGCCTGCTGAGCACTGGCCATTGGCGTCTTTTCCCATACCAATACAGCAATGGGTTTTGATCAAAGTAGACTTCTGTTGGGTCATCCAAATAGGCCTGAACCATCCACTCAGTGGTCATGGGTGCTCTGCTTTGCTTGGCCTCTTTTGCCTTTGCCTCAGTACTGGACTTAAGCCCTGCCAGTAGAAACCATTCCTTTGCCAATTTTGGGGCTGATGCTCCTGTTCTTGTTGTTGATGTTCTTGTTGGTGGTTTTGGCTGTTGTGAGCCAACTGCACTGCCCTCAGGCTCTGAAGTTGAACTTGTAGGCTGCCCTGCAGTACTTGTTGTGCCCCGGAGGAGCGGGCCTCTAATTCCCTGCCGTTCTTTTTCTAGCTGACTGGCTTGCACAGCTATCCAAGTTTTGTAGTTGGCAACATCTCCATCTGAAAAAGGAATGAAAGTGTCCAATAATGGTTTGTACCGTGGATCAAGAATTGTGGCACAAATGTAATGGTTGGTTGACACAATGCCTCTTTAAACCCTTGTATTTTCAGATCAGCGAAAGATTATTCTCTCTACCAACTCATATGCTTCTTTTTTTTCCTCCACACCTGCGTACATTGCAGTCATTGCCTTTAGCTGTTCCTGTAGCATGTGCATCAATGGGATAGCTTGGCCCATGGTACAGTCCTCCTTGCTGACTTCACGTGTGAAGACCTTGAAAGGAAGCAGCATCACTGTCAGGCATTTAACTAGGCCCCATTGGTCCATCTCAATGATCATGTCTTTCACAGCAGCATCCCAACTTTGCATGAGATATTCATTGATTGGTCTGTACTGCTCAAACAGACGTTCAAGCATGTAATAAGTTGAGTTCCAATGTGTTGCTATCTCCTGAATGAGTGCTTTAACTGGCATTCTGTCATCACGTTGAATGATCCTCAGCTGCTTCCGGGCTTTAAAAGAATGGCTGAAATGTGTGCAGATTCTTCTGCAGGTGGTCAGTAAGTTGCTGACTTAGTCTTCTTTTTTTAGAAAGTCTTGAACAATGATGTTAATGCAGTGCGCCAAACACAGGACCCTGAAATAGCCACCATCGTCCATGACCTTAACTATATTACTGCCATTGTCCGTAGCAACAAAACCAATGTTAAGCCCTCTTGGTCGCAGCCATTCAAAGACCTTAGTGTTAAAGTCTTCCAAAATGTTTGCAGCAGTATGGGATTTCTCCATGGCAAACATGGCTACTGTATCATTCTTCCGAGCGGCATTAAAAATGTCAGCAGTGTCAACACCTGCAGATATCTTTTCTCTAACCCCCACAAAAGAGATCCAGTGTGCAGTGATGCACATGTAATCAGTGGCTTGGCAACTGGTCCATATATCTGTTGTCAGGTGGATAGTGTGAACAGCACTCTGCTGCAAAGCTTGTCCAAGCAATTCCAGCACGTCGTGATGTAGGGCTGGAACAGCAACTCTGGTGAAATAGGACCGGCTGGGAACCTTCCATTTCGGGCAGATGGCTGCCACAAATTCAAGAAAACGTACCCCTTCCACAAAAGAAAAAGGGAGGAGGTCCAGCGTTAACATTTTAGCCAGCTTCACATTGTACAACCGTGCCGTTAGGTGGTTGCGTTCGTACTGCCCCTCCGACCTAAACATACTGAGAATGGTAGCCTGGATTTTTTTCTTTTCTGGTATCACTGATAGAGGTAACTTCTTGAGACCAGATATTGTTAGGCTCAATGCGCGTTTTTCCATTGCGGTACTCTCTTGCCTTGGAGCCCTTGGTGTCTCGGCCTGACTCTTGTGCCATTGCGATGTTGCTGATGATGATGTGGGCGGAAACACTGCACTACTGGGGACAGGGCTGCTTTGTGTACCAAAGAAAATGTCTCCCTCTTGTTAACCTTCCACCGTGATCGGATCTTCATCCCCTCCACCAACAACACTTGCAGTTTTTTAGCCGCTAAGGTGTGCCTCCCACTGGATCAAGTGGTGTTTTTTCAGATGAGTTGTTTGGCCTCTGGTACTATAGTTTGTACCAAGCTTACCCCGACTAACACCTACTCCACAAATAGAGCATATAGCAATGTTCACCTCCTTGTGGCTAACCGATAAGAAGTCCCAAACCGAGAAGATAAACTTTCTGACGCTGCTGGTGCCACTTGCAATGTCAGATGAACTGGTAGGTGGGCGTGACATTTGACTCTCTGCAGTACCTACTTCTACTGAGGTGGTTGTGGTGGGTGTAGGTCGCTACCGGGACTTTGTAAATATGGCAGCTCTACGTGGTGTTGGTGGTATCTGTGTTGGTGGTATCTGTGCCACATCCCTCACAGTAATTTGGGATGGGTTAATTCGGTCTCCACTGGGGCAGTGCTAATGTCCATGATGACTGGCTCGTCATCATCATCCTCTTTTACATCTACCTCCATAACCCTAAGGTTTTCTGGAACCTTCCTTTTCCCTAGCCTTGTCTCGTGGCATCTCACTCGCAGACTGAGGTGGGATCCAAGTGGCGTCTAGATCATCAGAAGGGGGGCTTGCAGTAGAGGTTGATGGAGTAACCCTCCTTTTCCTTGCTGGGGATCTGGAAGACATTGGATCTTCTGAAAGAGTGGCTTGCTCTTCTTCTGCAGAAGGAAGCTCGATCTCCTGAACTGCCCCTACTTCGGGAGGAACTGCTATTGGTGGTGGAAGCGGCTGTTGTTGCCCACTTATCTGAGTTTCCTGCATTGATTGGATACTACTTTGCGATAACGATAAGTCAATTTCAATGTCACTGCTCGTCGGCGTTGTCGTGATTAGACTGGCTGCCTCTGAAACAGACATGGGTTTAGGCCTAGGTTGGTGGGGTGGGTTCGCTGATGATGGGTGCTGCTCCCAGCTTGCTCCCCGGACACCACTGCTGCAGGCACAGATTTCGGTTTCCTCAAAAAAAGGTCTTGGGCAACATATCGGTGGTGGTAAGTGGCAGTGCCTTCTTCTTCTCACTGGCAACTTTGACTTTCTTGGTACTGGTACCTTTCTTTGGGGCCATCTTGAAGCTGGCAGGTAGCACGCAGCAGCACTTGTCTTAGATTCACAAGTTGAAGAGATGTCTATGGTTACACATCACGTGACGTCGTGCACAGGGCGCAGGCCTTCAGTCTGGCAGCACAATGGGTGATGTTGTGTCCTCCTCTCTTGTGCACCTAAAAGCAAAGAAGCAAGAAGAACATCAGTGAAACGTGTCATTGTTGTAGTTAAATTACTAGTACAAACAAATATAATACAATTTAGTGTGTGTGGTCACACTTGTTAGTGTTATTATTACCTCAGTTATTAAAAAATTAACAATACAGTGTAACCATTTGGGAGACTTGGACAACAACAAGGTCTTTCATGGTGTACTGTACAGTAGGCTCAGGAAGAATAGGAAAGAAGAATAACAACAACAAAAATATAAATGTAACGGTTTGGCATTTGGCATTGTGCATCATGTGGGATGCGGCACTCAGGGAGCTGCAGCTGACAAATGACTATGGAACAATCCCTAGACAATTAATAATGTTGTGCAATGTGCACAGTATCTAGCAGACATGGGGTTACTGGTTAATTGATGCCAAACCATTTTTTTTGTTGAAAAAATATTTAAAAAACTAATGTAGAAAAATTAAACAAATTGGACAAATAAAAAAGAAAATAAAAAAAGAAATTAAAATAAACAAAAACAAAAAAATAAATTTGCGTCAAGCATCTAATTATTAATTTATTAAGCTGCTAGTATGCTACGTGGTCATCATCAACAACAAGTAAGAAGAAGGCATTTGAGAACAAAGGGAAGACATGCAGGACTATAGCAAAAGCACACTGGCTGCCTTAACAAAATGGCTGCCAGCCACATGGCCAGGCCACCACAACAAGAAGCAGTAAGCCAAGAGGAACAAAGGGAAGACATGCAGGCCTATGGCAAAAGCACACTGACTGCCTCCACAAAACGGCCACCAGCCACATGGTCACTCACAACAACAAGCAGGAGGCCTGGAAAACAATGAACACAAGCAGCCCTATGGACACAGACTTTACAAAATAGTCCCATGCCACATGGAGAGCCAAGGCAAATGCTGGCCTACTATTACAATGCAAACACACTCACACACTGGCCAGACAAAGGAGTAATGCAAAACAACACATCTTTAATGCAACAATGCCAAAAACGAAAATCCACAGGGCTAAAAAGTTTTGCAAGTTACAACCACACACATCCAACAAAGACATTAACACACAGAAAAGTGAAATACCACAAAAAAAACACATATTGCATTTCAATCCAATGCCATCCATGCCCTAAATGATGTTTAAATTCAACAGACACCACAGAAACAGTTGTATCATGCACCCATAATTAGCTCTGGGCCTATTGGCTTGAAAACCCATTGGCAGACTAGGCCACATAGTCAATCAATTCAAATCAATATTGCAAATGTATTTAAAAACATGGAGAAAATGTAGTGAACTGTGCTACATTTTTGCTGATTAAAAGAAGAAAAAATTGCATGCAAAACAACAACCAGCAAGAAGACATGGCCACAACAATGTAGGCATGCAGGCCTATGACAGAGGCACACTGGCTGCCTTCACTAAATGGCCGCCAGCCACATGGCCAGGCCACAGCAAGAAGCAATGAGCCAAGGGGAACAAAGGGAAGACATGCAGGCCTATGGCAAAAGCACAATGACTGCCTCCACAAAATGGCCGCCAGCCACATGGCCACAACAACAAGCAGGAGGCCTGGAAAACAATGAACACGAGCAGGCCCCTGGCCACATGGGGAACTAAGGCAAATGCTGGTCTACTATTGCAAACCCACTCTCACACTGGCCAGACAAAGGAGGCATGCTAAACAACACATCTTGAATGCAACGATGCCTAAATTGAAAATCCACAGGGCTAAAAAGGTTTGCAAGGTACAACCACACACATCCAACAAAGCCATTAACACACATGAGAACAAAAGGTGAAATACCACAAAAAAACACGTTTTGTATTTTCAATCCAATGCTATCCATGTCCTAAATTATGTTTTAATTCAACAGGCACCACAGAAACAGTTGTTTCACCCACCCATAAGTAGCTCTGGGCCTACTGGCTGAGAAAGGCCTATTGGCAGACTACTGGGCTACGTAGTGAATTAAATGATCATTGCAAATTGATTTTAAAACATGGAGAAAATGTAGTGAACTGTGCAACATGTTTGCTTTATAAAAGAAGAAAAATTACTTACAAAGAAACAACTAGGCCCCGACTGAAACTACAGGCCACCCACCACAATACATTTAATAAAATCGATGAAAAGTACAAATAAATCTAGGTGCATTGCCCCAATCAAGCAAACAACCAGTTTTGCAACTTACTTGTGAAATCTCAAATTCAAAGTCCTCAAATCCAATGATATATTATGCAGAAGACACAAAGAATTGGAGATGGACAAAGCACTGGGAGGAGCCTGCTGGCCAGGAACAGGAAGTTGGAGACTCTGGGGCACTTCCTTCCTCTTGAAAAAAAAAGTAAAAAAAGAAAAAGAACTCCTTGCACAAAAAAGTATAGCCAAATGTCAATTTGAGAAGTTTTTTTTACTCCAAATCGTCATTTTGAGAACATTTTGATGCTGCTCGGGGAGAGAACCTTCTCCAGATTGCAGTTGCGGTAGATCCTGTGCGTTCGGGATCGCGTTCTTCACAAAACCCCCGTCGGAAGTCCGCTTGCGCACTCAAATTACGTGTTGGCCACCACAAAATCTTGCTGGACCATGCGTCGGAAATCTCGTCGGCGATCGCGGGCACCCGGTAAGTCGCTCCCGCGTGCACGAAAACGCATTTCAGGCATGCAAACACAAAAAAAACCTCTTGCGGAGTGCAGAGTTTTTCGGCAACTCCGCGTTCTACGCGGAACACAGAGTTGCCAAAACTCCGCAAACTCCGCGAGCGGAAAGGAGTTTTACGCCCAGGGTTAGTTGTAATGGTTGTGCATATTCAAACAACATTTATACATATCAGACTTGTATGGTGCTTGAGTACTTATTTAGAAGCCACATGTTGTCAAATTCTCTTGCTGCCAGCCGCTGGGCAAGAGGTGACCAGCAGAATATGTGGCTGTCATGTTTACTGCTTGGGAACATTGCATACACATCAGTAATGCAGGCACTGTCGTCACACACACCCTGCACGTCGATGGAGTGCCAGAGGTGTCTGTTGTGAGGTGGCTGAAGTACCACATGAGTGCAATGAAATGCACCTACCTCACATGGGAAGTGAGAAAAGAGGTATAAATCCCTTAGGAACCATGGGGCAGATTTACAAGCCCCCTGCGCCACCAGTACGTCACTTTTCGTGACGTACTGGTGGCGCAGGGGGCTCCTCGATATTTACAAGGAGAGGAAAAGCCACCCTGCGTGACTTTTCCTCTCCTTGTAAATACCGTCCCTTCACACGCAGCACTTTGCGTTGAAGGGGCGTTCCATGGGTGTTGCTGTGGGTGTTCCCACGCAACACCCATGGAACAAGACACATCTCCAGATTTACGAGAAATCGTAAATCTGGAGATGCGTCTGAAAGCTACGCCACCCTAGAGGTGGCGTAGCGAGGCGCACCGAGGAGAAATGTTTTCATTTCTCCTCGTTTTTCTCTTTCAATGCGTGCTGCATTCTGCAGCACGCATTGAAAGAGGAAAAGCCTGTACTGATTGTTTTTGTGCAGAAAGGTGCCCCTTCCTGCACAAAAACAATCTCCCATGGCGCAGGCATCCTTGCACCATGGTGCAAGGGTGCCTGCGCCGGCGCTGGCAGCTGTTTGTGCGCCAGCGCAGGGGAGAGCACAGGAATGCGACATATTCTTGTAAATATGTCGCATTCCTGTGCTCTGAAAGTGCCGCAGCGTGGCGCAGCCAAAGGGCTTGCAGCGCCACGCTGCGGCACTTTCTTGTAGATCTGCCCCCATGTGTCTTCTGGCCAACGCATATGGCATACCTATGTAGAGATACATGCAGCTCAGAACCTGAAACACGGATTGGGACGGGCTTGTCTGAAAAATGCCCACAATGTCACTGGACACCCTATGGAATGGCCCAGTAGCAAATAAATGGAGAGCTGCTAGGATCTTGACATAGGCAAGGATAGCATGGGAGTGGCATGTAGCAGAATGGAGATTCTCAGATTAACATGACAAGAGAATCAGGATTTCATTAAAGACACGAATGCTAACGTTATGCATAATCTTTTATTTGCCACTACTGCAGCAACACCTTCAAAGAACTTTCCAACCAAGAACAATCTAGAACAGGAATCTAAATAAACAATAATTATCTCTGGCATAGAACTCTCCTCCTCTTTTAAATCGAAAACTGTGAAGAAACTGTTCCTTCTTCTTCGACCTGCAGTCTTCATGTTTTCTTTAGTGCACGACTGAGAATCTGTAACAAAAGACAAAAGTAAAACTTCTTGTCCCCAAAGTCAGTACTGTAAAACACTATTCAACTGCGCATCTACAACTAATTTTATAAACAAACGAAAACTATAAAGTCCTCAAAATGTGTCTGATTACCTCTTTACTTCTTTATCTACTCCTATTTCTTATTATCTTTTCTTTTTTTCTTTTTTTCTGGGAGACGCGGGAGGGATAATGTTACCCTCCATGTATTTAATGAAATCCTGTTTCTCTTGTGATGTTAATCTGAGAATCACCATTTCATTACAAGACTGGAGGCTACCATTATGCCTGTTGAAAGCCCTTCAACACCACCTCAGACATATATTCAATTGGTCTAAAGTAATGTTTCTCAAATGACCAATCAGCCGCTTTCAAAATATTTTCCAAACTTCCACCAGACCAACAAGCCTTACTTGCCATTGCACCCCTTACAATGTGAGCTTTAAATTTCTCCACATTTACTCCAGCTTGTTCCTTTGCAGTTTGTTCCATTGCAGTTCTTACCCATCGCGAAATTGTCGCTGTACTTACCATCTTGAATGACTTTACAAAATATATTAACAATTGACGCTGACCATCCCTTCTATTCTCCAATACTCTACATTCATACTCTCTCAAGCAATCTACTACACATAACGTTTTATGTTCCTCAAATTTTGGATAAAAACTCTAAGTAAACATGGTCTTTGTCCTTTTTTCATATCTCAAAAAACACACCATCTGGTCTGAAAGTTCTATTACTTACCTCTATACATTTAACATCTAATACTCTTCTACGTAACACCAAACACAAAAGCGTAGCTTACTTAACAGTAAGATTCTTTAGATTCAAATGTTTGTTCATTGGCCATGACAGAAATAACTTCAATACCATATCTACATCCCACAAAACGTCACACCTGGCTTTTGGAGGTCTTTTAAGTCTCATACTCTTCAATATTCTATAAACCAAAACATTACTCCCTACTGACTTACCCCCAACAAATACATGTCCTGCAGAAATAGCTGACCTATAACAATTTATTGTCCCATAGCTTAGTCCTTTCTCAAATTGCTCCACTAACAAATTCACAACCTCCACTACAGACGCCTCAAGAGGATCCAAATTCCTTTCCATGCACCAACGAACCCAAAAGTCCCATAATCCTTTGTATCTTCTCCTAGTGCCTATGATTCCTTGAGCAACTCTGCAGCCCCCTGCGAAAGACCCTCAAATGCTCTAGATCTCCTGACACCGTTCAAACAAGAAGTTTCAAGACTCCGCTCAGCACCAAAGGATGCTCCTCTCCTTCCTCGTTTGTTTACAGACCTTCTTCTGCCAAGATCAACAATGGAACTTCGCATGTCAATTCCAACACTGCTGGAAACCATGCCCGAAACAATCAAAATAGCACACCAGTACCAACTGACATCTCTCCTTCCTCACTTCCAGAAGTACTCTCTGGATCATTGCAAAAGAAGGAAATACATTCCCCCTCATCTCTGTCCATTTTTGTTGAAAAGCATATATTGCTGTTGCACCTGGATCTGGTAACCAACTGAAGTACCTGAGAAGTTGGTACATTAACTTTAATGCAAACGAATCCATTTCTAAAGGACCTAAAATCTGATCTATCCTCCTGAAATACTCTCGCCCCAGCTTCCAATCAGTGTAATCTTTCACATGTCTTGAATTCAAGTCTGCCACTAAATTCATATCCCCGGAAGATACTCCTCTCTTGAAGATATCTTGTGCTCTAGACAGAACATTGTCCGAAAGACCCTTAGATCTGCATCCTCCTAACCGGTTTATGTAGGACACTGCTGAAATATCGTCCATCTTTATTAAAACTGTCTGTTCCTGTAACATCTTCCTGAAACTTCTCAACGCATTCAACCCCGTCTTCAACTAAAGGCAATATATGTGTAAGTTTCTCTCGAGACCTGACCATGCACCACCTGTCTCCTGAACTCCCATTCGAGCTCCCCATCCTAAACAACTGGCATCCGTCTCCAGAACAAAATTTGGTATACATCCAAAAATAGCTCTTACATTCCATGCTTCCAAATTGTGCATCCACCAACTCAGTCCCTCTTTTGCTTCCTGATTCATAACCACCTTGTCTCCACACCATAATCCTCTTCTCAAGGCATCTGCCTTCACCCTCTGCAAAGCCTGGTAGTGTAAAGGCCCTGAAAAAATCGCTTGGATTGATGACGAAAACAACCCTAAAAAGCTTGCTAAATCTCTCAAGGTCAAGGTGTCCTTCCGTAATACTTGTAAAACCTCGTTGTTTATCATATTGTATTGTTTTGTATTGTAATTGCATTTATATAGCGCTTACTACCCCTGACGAGGCATCAAAGCACTTTTTGGGCGAGTAGCACGCTACTCTGGAACCCATAAAGGATTAGTGTTGAGTTAGTATAGTGAAATATGAAAGTAATTTGAGTGGTGGATAGGTTAGTCAGTTATTTGGATTCAGAAGGATAGCGGAGGGATAGAAGAGGGAAAAAGGTTTGCATTTATATAGCGCTGGTTACCCCTGATGGGCTGTTAAAGTGCTTTTTTCGGCGAGTAGCACGCTACTTCGGAACCCATATTCATATTCACAACAACAATACTTCCCCAATCAAGTCTATCTTGAAACCTAAAAACTCCATACTCTGAGACGGCGTTAGTATAGATTACTCCTCGTTTATCAAAAAAACTAATTTCTCTAAAAGATGAATCGTCTTTTTGAGTTGCGAAACCAATTCCACCACATCTTAAGCCATCAACAAAATGTCATCTAAATAAACAATTAAACGGAATCCTCTCTTCCTCAAATAAGCATCACCTTTGTGAAGTACCATGGCGCTGAAGACAGACCAAAAGGCAGACACAAAAACTGATATAACTGTTTCTTCCATCTGATTTGCAGATATTTCTGACTTTCTTCCTTCATAGACACAGTGAAATAAGCATCTCTTAAATCCAATTTTACCAGCCAGTCCTTTGTCTGTAGCATGTCCCTTATTAGTTTGATCCCTTCCATCTTAAAATGCCTGTAGACCAAAGACCAATTTAAACTTCTCAAGTTTATTACTGGTCTCCATCCTTTGTCCTCCTTCTCCACTAAAACAAAGTGCTGACAAAGCCTTTCAAGTGATCTTCTACTAGGCGAATCGCACCCTTTACTAATATCGCCTCTATCTCCAAGTGTGCCACCCTGACTTGTTCCTGAGATAAACTAAATTCTTTTTGCTCCTTTACCTGAATTGGTAATTCTACAAACTCTATCTTGAACCCCTGGACCGTTTTTAGAACCCACAAGTCCCCTGTTATACTTCTACATTATTTTAGAAACATTCGTAAACGTCTTCCTACTCTTTTTAGGGAAGAACCAAAAGTAATCTCTATACTCACTTCGGGAACTGGAAGCTGATTGACCTCTTCCCCGACTACTCCTTGTTCTGTTAAACCAGCCTTGTTGAGGAAAGAAACCTGAGGAACACTGGAAACCTCTTACATGTACTTATACTGGGACCATTGAAATCCCCAGCCAGCATAAAGTCCTCATCTCCTGGCCCTTCCAAAAACACCTCCAAATACCTACCTCATACTATTCTGCACCTTCTCTAGAGCAGTGAACGTGGCTACATGTTTACCCAAACTCTTAACCATGCCCTCACCAAAGAGCAAACCTTTTGCCTCACTACTGGGCTCCTTACTTGCCAGCTCCCCTAATTTTAGGTTAATTTTCATCAAAACAGACTTTCTGCTTTCAGCCAAGAGACCAGAATTGTCATTTCACAAAAACAAATTTACCCTTTCGCTCCATCCACGTAAAATCTCAACATCAACTTGTTCACCATTTATATGATCTTCCTCAACCATATCCATTATTTTTGCATGTGGTCCCAATACGTCCAACAGCCAATCTTGGCAGGGATCTTTCTAGACCCATATGAGGGTCGTTTCCCATCTTAAACAGATAAGTAATCATATCTGGGTCAAGATTAGGTGTATTACATACCTTATTATCAATCTGCGGCCTTGAACACTCCGCCTTTAGAACATTCCTAACATCCCTCTCTAGAGATCTCCTAATCCATTCTTCTATAAATTTGCTGATGTGATCCAAAGGGCACCAATCAACACTTCTTGGAGGTCTTAAATAATATGGACTGAACATTTCTTCTCCTAAAGGATCTTTAATCACTGAATCAGATGATGAAGCAGCATCAACCTTTAAGTCATCATTTAAGTCATCATCTTGATCTATATCAAAAATGTATTCATCGTACATTTTATCGGAACTTTGCATGACTTTGTCATCAATATCCATTAAATAATCATCTTCGTATAAATCTTGTGTGCCGCTACGGGCACCTTTGCTCTGCATGCCACCACGGGCAACAACTCTTGTCATGGAGTTAAATCAATCTTTGCTTTTTTTTATCCAAATGCTTTGTTTTCCTAAGTGTCTTCCCTGTTTTATTCTCTTTTCTGTTTCCTTCTTCCTCCGAAAATGACCAGAAATCATCATCTGATCTAACTTCCCTTCTTTCCCTATCCAAAACAATTTCTACTACCTCTCTTACTGAAGCCTTCACTTCATTCTGTATTAATTTCCTCAAAGCTCTCCTCACTTACTCTCCCTTCAACCACCTGCTGATTAACACTATTCTCCTCAGTGGACATCTTCCAAAAGGAACTTCCCCCTCTTTTTTCTTTTTTTTATATTAATGAAAACCTCACCAAACAACACTCAGCCTGCCCTAACTTGAAACATCTCTTGTCTCCATTCCGTCTATTAACTTTTTTCCTCAAACCGCTCTTAAATACAAAGCACCGCTCTCCTAAGCTGATCGAGAGTGTGCCTATCAACGTTTCGCACTGCTTCTCATCAAAAACTGAAGCGTATATACACATTGAAAAACACGCTTATTCGCCCAATCCAAAATGGCAGCCGTGATCTTGCGAGAGTATGGCGAAACAGTCAATGGGCCCTGTGATTCAGGATCCGATGGCGTGCAGTATCTTCTGTTCAACTTCCACACTACCAGTCCTCGCACGGCTCCACGAGCCCAGGTGGGCGTCAGCCCTCAATTAACTCCAGCCGCTTTCCCTTCTGAGCCTCGAGCAGCAGCATGCGCTGCAAGCCGTACAACGGTAAGTACTCGCACCTCGGGCTGCCGACTGAACCATAAAATGTATAAAACCTCTCTGTGCCCTGATCGGATGTATGCACGAAAATCCTGGCATACGCTAATCCCTTTTAAAAACATTAAAACCAAACACATTCTTTTTTTTTTTAAACTACACATTGAAAACCAAACTAAAACAAATAGATCTTATACCAACACAACACACTGCTTCTGAAAATTAGAAGCATCCACCTAAACAAATATCCTCACACACTTCCTTTATAAAGTACCTAAATATATAGAGTAAAAAGGAGCAGCATTTAAAAAGAGGAGGAGAGTTCTATGCCATAGACATTTCTTGTTTATTTTGATTCCAGTTCTGGATTGTTCTTGGTTGGAAAGTCGTTTGAAGGTGCTGCTTCAGGAGTGGCAAATAAAAGATTATGCATAATGTTAGCCTCCGGTCTTGTAATGAAATCAAGATCCTGCTCCCACTCAGAAACCATGTCCAAAATGACACAGTTGTGTGTATGTAGTGTTTGGGAGAAATTTGGAAATCTGAGGTTTGATTAGGGGTTTTGAATTGTGTATAAAATTCACATTTGAACTGATTGTGGAAGCCATTACATGACAGATAAGTAATTGTTAAATTTGCAACTGAAAAAAAGATGTGGTAACAAATATACTTGTGATGTTCTAGTTACCACTTGAAGGGTCATATGAATATGTTTATGGCATTGTATCTTACTTGATATATCTACACTGTTGTAGAGGTGTGTGTTGGCCATCACAATTTCCCCTTCAATACACTCTGTTTATAGCTAACTTATCCTACTCCCATCACATTTGTTCAACAGCTTTTGTTTTTTTCACCTTCAAGTAACAAGCGTCCCTCACTCATTGTGTAACCCAATGTTTAGTAACATGTCGTCATACCCTACTGTTACCTACATGCACATGTCCTAGACATACCCATATGTGTCAACCGAGTGCCTACATAGAGCTGTTTTCAATTTTAAGTGAGGCATTTTGTACTATGATGGTTGTACAAATAGAAGTCACATATCTCATTATGTGTGAATCTATGCATATGTGCTGCGGCATACTCCAATGTTTGCCCTGATATTTCACTGTGTTGTGGACTGCCCCAAGTGTGGAGATTCCACCCCGAGATTGGAGGTTCCTCCCTGAGTACGGAACCTCAGCCGGCGTAAAGATACTACTCGTAAGTACCTTTGTGAATACAGAAAAAGAGTAAAGTTAGACTTTTGGTCTAAGTGAGACTTTTGGTCAAACTTTATCGTTGTGAATCGGGCCCCAGGTTTTACTCTACAATCTGAAACTTGTAATCCTGGGTAGATCTGACTAGAAGTTAGAGATCCTTAGCAGTGTGCCAGAGCTCATGTAATCACAAAAAACCCTGTGTGTGTGTGTGTGTGTGCGTGCGTGTGTGTGTGTGTGTGTATGTATATATATATATATATATATTGTATATATACATACATACATATATATATATATATAGTCCCATATTCCTATTGTTGAAAATGTGGTTTCAACAATAGGAATATGGGACAATGCAACCCACGTTAAGAGATGGTCGCCATGTTGTTTAGCATTTGCTATATTATTATTAGCCTGTCCTTTATGTTTATTATTGTGCATGTTAAAATGACTGCAGTTTCGATTGCCCAACGTCGTGAACAAGGCTCAGTGAGAGCTGAAATGCATAGACGTAGGAGTCTGTATTTTGCAAGCATTTAAATAAATGTTCATGCCGCACAGCGTGGAGTGCCGTCTCTGGTTTATTCCAATGGAGCTGTTTTGAATATATATATATATATTTATTGAAATGAACATTCACACCGACAGCACTATCATTGACATTATGTCTCACATAAAGGGACGAACGGAATTGTTCAAAATGAGCCCAATTGCCGCTGCTGTTCAATCTAAAAACATTGAGTTATGTTTATTTAAAATCGTTATGAAAACCGCTATTATTAAGTGATGAATTTAACTTAAATTGCGGAAGTCTGTTTTCACTGCCTATGTAAATGTCACATGGTGTTTTTATAAAAACTGTGCACTTCCACAACATTAACCACTCGTGAGCAAGGAGCGTGGGTTTCGAAACGCGTAGAGTGTTGTGCCACTTTCTGGAATAAAGTGATTTTCTTCGCAAAACTTTGGTTCGCGGTCCTTGCTCTTTGACAAATGATTTGCAGCATTTTGAAGGATTTTATGGGAATCACCATCCCGCCGCGGGACTGCCGTCATTAAGAAGACGCGGGTAAGGTGACCTTTGATGTTTTTTGGATTTAAAATACCCTTGCCCGCCTCGTCCCATAACTCTGGGGAGAACCGTTGTGTCCTTTTGAAGTTTATCCGAACGGGCCAAGATATCGGGTGAATCCCGCAGGAGAATACTTAAAGAAATCACATCCCCGAATATAGAAGTGAACCCGATATAGTTTACTGGTTCTGCTTTAAATCTAATCGAACAATGAGGCTGACGGCTGCTCTTGTATAACCCCTGAAGTCAAGTGGGTACAAGGGTCAGCGAAGTGAACGCGCGTGTAGCGTTCTTAATCAAGCACAATTATGGCGATGGCACGAAACATGAAGCGCAGTGAGGCTGCAGTTAGAATGTTTGAGCAGAACAAATCAACAAATATTGATGAGAATATAGAACCAAGTAGCAGCACCTTCATTTCCCCAAACAAAAAGCAGCTCTGGGATAAGTTATGGAGAGCATTAAAAATGGAACAGACAAAATGGTGGGAGGCAACTACGTTGCAAAAGTACATTGACGTGAGTCGAGTTCCCCGGGGGCTAAGAATATTCATTACTCCCATCTTCAACAACCCTGACCCAGAGTTGGTCACGGAGTGGGCAGCCAATAACCACACATGCTCAACCATCATGTTGGGTTTATTAGTCAAGTATGCCCGCAAGGACTGCAAGAAATTGGCAGATGACATTGAAAATATAACAAAACAACTTAAAGCAATATGTGGGTTTGATGAATTTACCACCAACATGGAGAAAATGGAGAGAAGATTGGAAAAAATTGAGGATGAAATTAAAATGAAAAAACCGCAAATTTCATCGTGATCAAAGGGATTATGAGAAAGGCCAAATTTTGACCTTCTCCAAGAGATACGATCATCTCAGGGGTCTCACACAGGAGAAAAGAATAAAAGACGTACAAAAAACCAAACGTACATCACCTGATGGCGATAACAGTACAAGATCTGTGACCAGGGAGCAACGTAAAGAAGCAGATGAGAGTGAGACAAGTGAGAGTGATGTTTCCAACATATTTGAATTTGCGGTGGTAAAAAACCAAATTTTAACTGAGTTCAATCTGAAGGCCCAAGGAAGAATGACAGCACAGACCCAAAGAGACGCAAAAGGCTAGAGAGGTCGCGGACGAGGAGGGAGAGGAGGCGCAAAAGCGAGCAAAAGCGCAAAAAAAGCAACAGACAGCCCAGTGGGAACAAGGAAAAAGGGGCCAGAAGAAGACACAATAATCGATGCACGAACAGTCATCAATTTATCGGGTTGGCACCTTAGCGACGATGAAATAAATGTACCATCGTTAGGACTATCATTTTGCCCCACCACTCAATTTAATTTAATTACACTCAAAGCAGGATTGATCTTTTTCACTTTACCAGAAAATTACGGTCATAAAAATGGTTTGCCACTAAAGTATCGGATGTACAAACTACAGGTAAAGAAATACCTAGTAACATAAACATTTGTGACATAGAACTGTTGCAGCAAATGAGTGAGCTGGAGGGTGACCCAGGATTTGTGAATGATCCTATCATCAATCTAATTAACACTGATATCAATATAGATCTAAGTTGTGACAGTGGCTTCAGACCGAAATCAGTTTTTCTTCCACAATTGTGTAATGATGCGATTGATGTTTTTGAAAGAGGTATCAAACAGGAATTCATAAATTTATCCAAAAAGAAATGTTTCATGAGAAACAACATTACCAAGAAGCAATCAGAAGTCATTGAAAAATTGATAAACGATCGATCACTTGTGATAAAAAAGTCAGATAAAGGAGGCAATGTTGTGGTTTTATCAAGAGAATTGTACATCAATGAAGGGAATAGCCAGTTAAGTGATACATCTAGATATGAACCAAGCACTAGAGTAAAGTATGAGGCTTCTAATAAGGCATATCTAAGAAAACTAGCAGATTGGAAGGAAAAGGGTCTTATTGTAATTGAAGAATATGAATATCTAGTATGTAAATTTCCCAAGTTACCGGCCCTTTACTTACTTCCTAAGATTCATAAGGACAGGAGTAATCCCCCACGAAGACCTATTGTCTCCTCAAGAGGGAGTTGTCTTGAAAATACCTCGAGATACGTTGACTTTTTCCTCCAGCCCCTAGTGCAAGGTCTCCCTGCGTATGTAAAAGACACCGGGGATTTTTTAGAAAAATTCAGAATGTAACATGGAATGATGACTATTTGTTGATGTGTTTGGATGTAATCAGTCTTTATACGTGCATCCCTCATGAACAAGGGCTGTTGGCATGTCGCCACTTTTTACGGAATAGATCTCTTTCTTATCTACTACACACCGAGATGTTAATAGATATGATGAACACGTGTCTCACTCAGAATTATTTCACATTCAATAGTAACATTTACAGGCAAACTGTTGGTATTGCAATGGGGGCCTGCTTCGCCCCCAGCTTTGCGGGTCTTTACCTCGGCTGGTGGGAGGAGCAGGTCGTCAATAAGATGGACCAATTTCTGACACAAGTAGTTATGTGGTCACGTTATATTGACGACATTTTCTGTATTTGGAGAGGAAGTGAAATGGAAGCCATGGAGTTTGTTAATCAGTTAAACGATAACGCCCTTAACTTAAAGTTCTCAAGTCAAATTGACCAAACGTTTCCTAGAAAGAGGGTATACCAAATCCATGATTAAAAAAGCAAGTCGGCAAGTTGCAGACAGGGTCAGATCCGATTTACTTATACCAAAGGCTGACACTATAAATGATTCTGAACATAAGATCAGATTTATTACCAACTACCATAGCCAGTCTTGGTCAGTAAGGAAATGCCTAAGTAAATTCTGGCAGGTGTTAAAAACTGATAAGGATCTTGCCAACCATGTAGAGGAATATCCCCAAATGACGTTTAGGAAAGCACGGTCACTTAAGGATGCCGTCTGTAAATCTCTCATCACATCAGATTCCAAGAAAAACCAGATCCAAGGATTTTATATCTGCGGATGCTGCAAAGCCTGTAAATACAGTAGTAACTGTAAAGAAGTCAAACTGTCACCAATTTGTAAACCATTTAAAATCACCAAACATGTGTCGTGTACAACTGACCATGCAGTGTATGCCTTGAAATGTCCGTGCAAAAAGTACTACATAGGGAGTACCATCCATAAGGCGAAGAAACGGATTCTGGAACATCTCCGCGCCATCAAAAACAATGATAAACAGTACCCGGTAGCACGACATTTCAAGGCTTTTCACAATCAAAATAGCAGTTATCTCTCATTCTGCGCATTGGACACTGTGCCGATCCATGAACGAGGGGGTGACCGTGTCCTAGAACTTAGACGGCTAGAGTCTAGGCTGATAATACAGTACCACACTATGACACACACAGGCCATAATGGGGATGAAGAGCTGTCGGTTCATTTATATAGTTCATATTATATGTATATAGATACATTTGTCTGCTCTATATTTGCTCACACATGTTTTGAATTGTAACAAGATGATAGTAGAAACTAGTTGTTTTAACCTCACTGTTTAGCTTAAATTAAATGTATGTTTGGTTTATGCACTTCACAATATGATTTTAAGAATATATATGTTTATCAGACTTTTTTATCTTTCAGGTTGAACATCATGTACAACGTCAAGTGGAAGGCAAGACAGCTATAAATATCTTTATGTTGAATCGGACTTTATTTTTTTCGATATCATTAATTTTTTTACAGCTTAGTGTGTGACCTAACACTTGTGAGTAAGACGGATACGAGAAAGCCCACTGGGGCGTTATTTCAGTTCAAGTAGACACAAAGTAGACCATTTGGCCCACTGGGGCGAGAATTTTTGCGTCTGGATTTTTGCTAGTTGTAACTAAGAATCAACAACATGATTGTGCCCACTTGGGCACGTGTGGTTCCAATTCTGTTACGGACACCAGCCCACTGTGGCAGGATTGATTAATTGCATTTCTGCGCCCACCGGGGTGTTTTTGGTTCCAAGGTTGTTTTAACATGGCCCACTGAGGCAATATAAACACGGCTTCTAGTGAAACCCAGGGCGTGCACTAGAACGTGCATTGGTACATTAGTATTTGAGCACTTCGGGAAGTGCGGTTTACGGCAAAATGCCAACATATTTATCTATTGGAATGGTTGTGTCTGCTGCACATAATGTCAAGTACCAATAAAGTAGGTTCAAAGACTTTATTGAAATGAACATTCACACCGACAGCACTATCATTGACATTATGTCTCACATAAAGGGACGAACGGAATTGTTCAAAATGAGCCCACTTGCCGCTGCTGTTCAATCTTGAATAAAAACATTGAGTTATGTTTATTTAAAATCGTTTTGAAAACCGCTATTATTAAGTGATGAATTTAACTTAAATTGCGGAAGTCTGTTTTCACTGCCTATGGGTCCCAGGGGGATCAGGGCGCGAGCCCGCAGTATCCCCCTGGGTTTCTTCGCGCGGTGGAGAAATCCACTCGGCGCGCGGGAGTAGGGGGCGGGGTTTAGCGGACGGCGCTAGTGAGGCGCGGGCGGGAGAAGCTTCGGGAAGGCAGCTGAAGGGAGGTTTTTTACTGTGTAGCTGAAGGGAGGTTTTTTTACTGTGGTGCACGCCGTTCTTTCTGTAGAGTGTTCTGCAGTTTCAGGTCGGACTGGAGCGGCAAGTGAGGCAAGTCACGGAGGAGGCACTCGGTGCTCTTCACCTGCAGGGGCTGGCGTGATGACTGAGGAAGAAGCTGTGGCGGACGCCCTTCGCATTATTTGCGAAGCAGGAAGAGAGGACTTGTTAAGTCACGGTGCTTCGGCGGTGGGCACAGGTATGTCTCGGCCGCGTAGGAAGGCTGCGAGGGGGGTGGCAATGGCAGTAGCTGCATGCCTACCTTCATCTTCCAAGGCAGTAATGACAGCAGCAGGAAGTGTTTTTCAGGAGGCGAGCCTGCAGGCCAGAAGCAGGCCTCTTTTGAAGAGACACAGAGTCACAAAGGTACCTGCGCGCGGCGCGTCAGCTCCAGACAACATGGGGAGGCGGGTCAGGTCAGCCTCTGCCCCTCGTAGAGGGAGGGGAGTAAACGGGGATTTTCAGCACAACGGCAACATGACTCTGTAATGCTTAATTCTATGCCTGCCCCTAAGACGCAGCTACATGAGGTAAATTTAGTCAGGAAGAAGACACTTGATGGCAAGGAGGGGTTCAAGATTATGACTTCGATGCAAGGCAATTTCTCCCAGGATATCGAGTGGGAGGATGGTAGCAGTAACTTTCCCCACAGGCAAATAGACATTGCTCCACAGGTGCACAATACAGAGTTTGTGCCAGCATTGGTCGACTATGCTTTGGATAGTGATGAGGACATGATAGACAAAAATATTTTATATCCAACAGCTAGACTGTATCCGGGGACAAGCACATTGGCTATGTCTTCTGTGTCAAATACAAGTTCAGGTGGTGGTGAGGTGGTTCTAACGTTGTCTCCACATCATAGAGGCCCGCCTGGTCAAATGCACAGTTTCGAGTTAATTAATGCTGCCTCATCTTCATTGTCACAAAGGAATGGTTGTTCGGCTCAGAGGTGGTCACCAGAACATTCATCTTCAAATTCAGTGTTGCCTTCAGAGGATGTTTTTGGGCAGCGGTCGGCACAATTAAGTGAAGCTATAAGAAACGACGATTTTTTCCCTGCTCAGCGCGAACCGCCTGCTGGTCACTTCACAAATTTTGAGGGAGTTTTCAATCCACAGGAAGGGCAATGGGTTTGGGTTGAACATACTAATCCTCTTCTATTTTCAGGTGCATCATCGGTAGACGCGTCCAGGGGGAGAGCTCGGAGTGCAGCAGCAGCTTTGAACAGGAGCGGTTTGAAGTCGAAAGCATCGGCGGAGGTACAGTCATCTTCTACCCTCGCTACCTCTTCAACTAGGGTGCCCGGGTATGGGTAAGATTTTGGTCAATCAAGGCGGAACACGTGCGGTTCATCAGGTTTCGGCCGGTCATCCAGAGCGGATGGCTGCGACCAATTGGAGGGTATACGATGGTGGTGTTGGGGATGGGGAACTGCCTGGGCACAGTAATGACGTAATAGCTTTTCAGGACTATCAAGACGTCTATGAAGAAGATGAGGTTGTTGTTGCAGAGGAGGTCTCTCATAGTAGAGATACTGATGATATGGCGAATGATGTACTGGGGGATGAGGATTATGTGGGGGGTGGGGAGGCAAACAATGTCTTTGTTTCATTGCAGGAGTCAGGAGCGGACCTTGCATCGGAACAGAAAAGCAGACATCGTCAGCGCGATGATTCTGTGAATTTTCAACAGCATTCTACGCAACTTACTACAGGTAAGCCGCGCTGGTGGATTTCTTGGCAGCAACCGTCAGCACATCAAGTCATTTCTCATTCGAAAGTTGGGGGGGGTTATATTTTGGAGCCAGAGAGTGGGGTACACCCGGAATTGGGAGCCAAGAGTGGTAAGATTTCTGAAGGGAGGTTGGGTCGCGCTGTGGGAGTACCCATTAATCAGGTCGCTGGGGGCGAAGGATCAGCTGGTAAAGATAAGGGCGGGGGAGAAGATAAGAATATTCACAAGAAGTTGCCATATATGGGAATAGCTATGCCGTTGGGTACTCATGTTTCGGACAAGACAAAACACAGGGTTTGGAATCACGAATACATTGATGTGTTTAAACTTTTACATAGGGATATCCAGGCAAAGGAAGGGTCCAAAGAGGAGGAATGGGAGTTGGCCAGACGTCCTAGGGTACCTAGAAACATAGATAACTGGACATCAGCATTTTTAATTTATGCAAGCATTTATTGTGAAAGGTATCCTGACAGGGCAGTGGCTATGTTTAAATATATGGACACGATCAGGAAAGCGCAAATGCATTTCGGTGGTTTTGCATGGTTGTCATACGACGAAGAGTTTAGGGCTCGTGTCAGTATTTTTCAAGATAAACCCTGGGGTGATGTAGATATGGAGCTGTGGGTACAGTGGATGTCCTCCGCAAATCCACCCGCTACTACACACACGGCTAGTGGTCTACCTATTACATACCGGCCCTTTCAGACGCGACCCGCCCATTTTGGGGCGGGTTGGGGGAATCGTGGACAAACCCAGAGTTATGGAGCATGTTGGAACTTCCACAAGGGTATGTGTTCTAGACAGTTTTGCAGATTCAAACATGAATGTTCACAGTGTGGGGGGAGACATGCCATTACTCAATGTTTTTCCAACCAAAAATTTGGGGGGGATCAAGGCAGGTTTCAGAGAGGTAGGGGATCCACATTTCAACCTATCCCTAAGGGCTCATACACCAATTAAGCTTGAGATTTTAGAGGTTTGGCTGAGGGATTATCCAGACGCAGAGGCAGCGACTAAACTCTTTTGGGGTTTTTGTGAAGGGTTCAAGTTAGGGTATCAGGGGCCTAGATTGCATAGATGGTCTGATAATCTCAAGTCGGCTAAAGAGTTACCCGTCATAGTGCAGAAAAAATTGGAGGCCGAATTACTAGCAGGGAGAATAGCAGGTCCTTTTCAGCAACTTCCTTTAAAACAGTTGATTGTGTCACCTCTGGGCCTAGTGCCTAAGAAAACGGCTGGTGAATTTCGCTTGATTCATCATCTTTCTTGGCCAGAAGGCAATTCTATCAATGATTTTATATCTCCAGAAGATTCAAACGTAGTGTACACGTCAGTGGATGATGCATTGAGGATAGTGCGGGAGGTGGGTCCAGAAGCGGAACTGGCTAAAAGTGACATTCAATCTGCCTTCAGACTACTACCGATACATCCCTCCGATTTTGAGCTGTTGGGCATGTTTTTTAACGGTATGTTTGATGTTGACAAAGTATTGCCCATGGGCTGTTCAGTATCGTGTGCCTTGTTCGAACTCTTTAGCACCTTTTTACAATGGATTTTTTCAAAAGGAGTGGTCACAAGGAAGTTTGCCATTATTTGGATGATTTCTTGTTTGTTGGTTCGGCTTTTCAGGGCAATGTAGCAAGGCCCTGAACCAATTTCAGGACATGGCAGACGAATTGGGTGTCCCACTAGCCCCGGAGAAAACAGAAGGCCCAATTTGCAAGTTGACATTTTTAGGTATCGAAATTGACACCATTGACATGATGGCACGCTTGCCGGCTGGCAAAGTACAGGAAATCAGGTCGTTTATTCTGGAAGTCATGGTCAAGGATAAGTTGGAACTCAGGTAGGTACAGAAGCTACTAGGATATCTTAATTTCGCCTGTAGAGTGGTTAGAGCAGGGAGAACATTCTGCAGACAATTAGGCTTTGCAATGTCTGGGGCTTATCTTCCACATCATAGAATTCGTTTAACTAGGGCTATCAAAGAAGACCTTTCCGTTTGGCTGTGTTTTTGGAAGATTTCAATGGCGTTTCCCTATATTTCATGGAAAATGACACAGTTTGGCAGTTTCAGATTTTTTCAGACGCCGCAGGTGCTCAGGGTTTTGGCATTTTTTGGGAGGGCCGTTGGTGTTCAGAGAAATGGCCGTCTAGTTGGATGCAGCAGGGTCGCAGTATTGCCTTTTTAGAATTCTTTCCGCTCATAGTGGCTGTGACGATATGGGGCCCTGAATTCCGAGATAGAACCGTTCTGTTTCGTGTGGATAATATGACAGTGGTCAACCTGGTTAACTCACAAAGGGCAAGAGACTTAAGAGTTTTGCGCCTGCTTCGGGTGTTCATGCTACAATGTTTAAGGTTGAATATTGTTTTCAAGGCTAAGCACATTCCTGGAATTAACAATTCAGTTGCAGATGCTTTATCTCATTTTAATTGGCAGAGATTTCGCAGTTTGGCGCCACGGGCGGACACAGACAAAACGCTGGTTCCTCAGAACATCTGGGCGCTGGGGGAATGAGGATCGCCGAACTAGTGGAGCACTCTATAGCCCCTTCTACCCGTCGGAGCTACTTTCAGGCCTGGTCAGAATTTTTGAGTTATGTTGAGCAAGTGCAAGGTATTTTTGGGTTAGTGGAAGTTAACAAAATTCTTATTCGTCAGTTTGTATTATTTTTAAGCATGAAAGGTTTATCCCACACGACGATTTCTGGCAAATTAGCAGGAATTTCTTTTTACGGCCTGCTCTGGTGGGGTTATGACCCAGTGGACGACATTTTGTTGCGTAGGATGTTAAAAGGGCTTAGTAGAGAACGTTCTTGCCACCCAAATTTGAGAGAGCCGATTACTTTTGATTTACTGCAGCGGTTGCTGGCAAGTTTGCCTCTTTGCTGTTACGATGTCTGGGAACTTAGGAGATTCAGGTTATGTATGATTTGGTTGTTTTTGGAGCATTTAGGATTTCAGAATTGTTAGGTGCAGGTGGCAAACTGGGTATTCAGACAGGTGAGGTGCAGATAAAGGATGGCAGGCTGGGAATTTGGTTGAATAGTTCGAAAACAGACCAACTAGGCAGAGGTAGGTGGGTTCATTTAAACGGCAGTGGGGTTTCGGTATGTTGTCCTTTGAATGAGTGGGGATCTTTCATGCAGTCACCAGTTTTTAGGGCAGGCAGCATATTCTGTCATTTGTCAGGAAAACAGATTTCCAGTGCTCAGTTTTTGGCTGTACTAAGGAAGGTGTTGGTAGCCTTGGGGTTGGACCCTTTAGCTTTTGGCACGCACTCCTTTAGGATTGGGGCTGCTACGGAGGCTGGCAGAATGGGTTGGGCCCAGGAGGACATTCAAAAGATAGGAAGGTGGAAATCAGCTTGTTGTGCCCGCTACTTGAGGAAATGAATGTGTTGTTGCTGTATATAGTTCCTTTTTATTCAAACAATTTTGTCTTTTGTCTAGGTCGCTTAAGAGGCCCTCTGTCTACGAAAAAACACACCTGGTTAGTGGGCCACTCTTTTATTAAATGGGCGGCATTTTTTGCAGAGCAACAGATATACGGAAGATCACTTGGGCTCCCAGGGATCGATCACGAAGTTTTCTGGAAAGGCAAAGGGGGGATGAAGTGGTCTGCGTTGTTTCCAACTTTATCAGATTTGTCTGCGTCAAGGGGTTTCCCGGACTTACTAATCATACACCTTGGAGAAAACGACCTGGTGCAACTGACAGGTTTATCTCTGATAAAGAAAATGAAGCTTGATCTTGCAGTATTAAAAAATAATTGGGTACATACATCAGTGGTTTGGACAGGTTTCGTTTTTAGGCAACACTGGAGGGAAGCGAGGGTTCACTCAGCTTTGGAAAAGGCGAGGCGGAAGCTCAATAGAGCGATGACAGTTTTTTGCCAAGCAATGGGTATTCAGTTATTGTTGCATGATAACATCTTGAGTACAGAAGGTCACCTTTTTAGGGAAGATGGGGTACACCTTTCTCAAATGGGCCAAGCTTACTACCTTTTAGAAATACGTGAGTTCCTTGCTCGTTTTTGGAATGTAGATTTATGGTGTAATAGGAATGTAGTTTAGTTTATGTAGCTGGGGTTCCTAAGGTTTTGGTGGTGGCCAGGAAAACTCTTTGGGTTTTCCTGGGTGGCGCTTTTGTTGGGGGGTAGGATAGTCTAGAGCGGGCTATCCATCCCTCGGGGGGCGGGGGGTGGTTCAGTAAGCTAACGACGGAAAAATAAATGATGGGGTTTATTGGTTTACATGGTTTTAATGATGCAACTTTTGTTGGAGAAAACAATTGATATTTGTCATTTCAAATGTTGGGGGTTTGTATTTCAAACTTTAATGCGTTTATTGGGGTTTCTGACTGTTTCACAATGTTTATGAATTTTGATATGTTTAATTATTATATATATATATTTATATATTTATTGAGATATTTATTTCTTGCCTGTCTTATTAAATAAAGGTGACCTTTTTTGCTATTCATCAACTAGAAAAGAGTGGTTTTTTGTCTCTGCACGATGGGTCCCAGGGGGATCAGGGCGCGAGCCCGCAGTATCCCCCTGGGTTTCTTCGCGCGGTGGAGAAATCCACTCGGCGCGCGGGAGTAGGGGGCGGGGCTTAGCGGACGGCGCTAGTGAGGCGCGGGCGGGAGAAGCTTCGGGAAGGCAGCTGAAGGGAGGTTTTTTACTGTGTCCCACCCTCCCACCCAAAAAAAAATAAAAATAAATTTCTTGTCACCATAAGGCAGGTGAGAATATCGCTGTTCGGAAACCTCTATCGTAGGCGCTTTTGTTGGGGGGCAGGATAGTCTAGAGCGGGCTATCCATCCCTCGGGGGGCGGGGGGTGGTTCAGTAAGCTAACGATGGAAAAATAAATGATGGGGTTTATTGGTTTACATGGTTTTAATGATGCAACTTTTGTTGGAGAAAACAATTGATATTTGTCATTTCAAATGTTGGGGTTTTGTATTTCAAACTTTAATGCGTTTATTGGGGTTTCTGACTGTTTCACAATGTTTATGAATTTTGATATGTTTAATTATTATATATATATATTTATATATTTATTGAGATATTTATTTCTTGCCTGTCTTATTAAATAAAGGTGACCTTTTTTGCTATTCATCAACTAGAAAAGAGTGTTTTTTTGTCTCTGCGCGATGTAAATGTCATAAGGTGTTTTTATAAAAACTGTGCACTTCCACGACATTAACCACTCGTGAGCAAGGAGCGTGGGCTCCGAAACGCGTAGTGTTGTGCCACTTTCTGGAATAAAGTGATTTTCTTCGCAAAACTTTGGTTCGCGGTCCCTGCTGTTTGACGAATGATTTGCAGCATTTTGAAGGATTTTATGGGAATCACCATCCCGCCGCGGAACCGCCGTCATTAAGAAGGCTCGGGTAAGGTGACCTTTGATGTTTATATATATATATATATATATATATATATATATATATAGCAGAAAGTAGTTGTGTAACTTGCGTGGATGAAAAGGTGCGCTCTTTCTTGTCAGCCTGTGTGTTAAGTTTTGTATTACTCTGTCCTGCCAATGCTTTGTTTGCATAGTGAGGCTATCATGTGAAAAAATAACAAAGGGATAATGACAGACCAACATGGAGACTTCAGATCATGCATCAGCTGGAACGCGATCATTGACATACCCCTACATGCAAAGATCATTGGTTTCTGAGGGAGATTACCTAATCCTAAAATGACCAGCATCAATGTCATGATGTGACCATCATGTCATGAAAATGACTCACCTAATAATCCAATGCGATTTGCCAGCAAAATGAATTAGCATTTCATGTTGGTCTTGTAAATAAAATTGGGTTACTGGTTGATGGGGTTGAAACCCTACTCAAGCAGAAGCCACAATCCTTGTTAGGGTGAGGCACAAGCAAACCCTAAATTAACCTGTTCTCAACCTTCTGGTAGCTTGGCACAGAGCAGTCAGTCTTAACTTAAAGGCAATGTGTAAAGCATTTATACAGCACTTCAAACAACAATAAAACGAACATGCCGAAAACTGGAGAAGATCTGGCTCCACGAACGGACAGCGGACAGCTACGCCGCCCACAAGAGCGCCACCCGCAATCACCATCACCTCATCAGATCCGCCAAAAGGGCCTCACTCAAAGACCGCCTAGACAACAACGCACACAACAGCAAAGAGCTCTTCAACATCGTGAAGGAACTCTCCAACCCCAGCTCCAACACCAACGACATCCAGCCGTCGCAAGACCTGTGCGACTCACTGGCCACCTCCTTCCACCGCAAAATCGCCGACATCCACGACAGCTTCAACACCACGACCGCCCCGGCAACCGCCGAGACCACTGCCCCCACAACCACCAACCGCCTGCTCTCCTGGACCAACATCAACGACGAGGACACCAGCGAGATCATGAACACCATCCACTCCGGTTCACCGCTAGACCCGTGCCCTCACCACATCTTCAACAAAGCCAGTACAGCCATCGCGCCCCATCTCCGGAAAATAATCAACATCTCCTTCGAGACAGCAACCTTCCCGGAAAGCTGGAAGCACGCCGAGATCACCGCCTTACTCAAGAAACCCAAGGCAGACCCCAAGGACCTCAAGAACTTCCGACCCATCTCTCTGCTCCCGTTCCCCGCGAAGGTCACCGAGAAAATCGTCAACAAACAACTGACCCGCTACCTCGAGGAGAACAACATCCTGGACCCTTCCCAGTCCGGCTTCCGCAGCAACCACAGCACCGAAACCGCCCTCATCGCCGCCACCGATGACATCAGGACCCTGCTAGACAACGGAGAAACAGCAGCCCTCATCCTCCTGGACCTATCAGCCGCCTTCGACACGGTCTGCCACCACACACTACGAACACGCCTTCACGACGCCGGGATCCAAGAGAAGGCCCTGGACTGGACCACATCCTTCCTTTCCGGCAGAACACAAAGCGTCCGCCTCGCCCCCTTCCGATCCAAGGCCACCAAGATCATCTGCGGCGTACCCCAAGGCTCCTCCCTCAGCCCAACGCTGTTCAACATCTACATGGCACCCCTCGCCCACGTCGCCCGACAGCACAACCTCAACATCATCTCCTACGCCGACGACACCCAGCTGATCCTCTCCCTCACCAAAGACCCTCACACCGCCAAAGCCCACCTCCACGAAGGAATGAAGGCCGTCGCCGAATGGATGAGGACCAGCCGCCTGAAGCTGAACTCGGACAAGACGGAGGTCCTCATCCTTGGTTCCAACCCTTCAGCCTGGGACGACTCCTGGTGGCCAACATCACTGGGAACAGCCCCGCCACCCACCGACCACGTACGCAACCTAGGGGTCATCCTCGACCCCACCCTCTCCATGACTAAGCAGGTCAACGCCGTTTCCTCATCCTGCTTCAACATCCTCCAAATGCTCCGCAGGATCTTCAAGTGGATCCGCACCGAAACAAGAAAAACAGTCACCCAGGCCCTCGTCACCAGCAGGCTGGACTACGGAAACGCCCTCTACGCAGGAACGACGGCTAAGCTCCTGAGACGGCTGCAACGCATCCAGAACGCCTCTGCACGTCTTATCCTCGACATCCCCCGACGCAGCCACATCACACCCCACCTGAGAGACCTGCACTGGCTCCCTGTCAACAAGAGGATAACCTTCAAGCTCCTCACCCACGCACACAAAGCACTCCACAACTCCGGACCAGCCTACCTCAACAGACGACTCAGCTTCTACACCCCCACCCGCCAGCTCCGCTCGACCAGCCTCGCCCTCGCCACAGTCCCCCGCATCCGGAAAACGACCGCCGACGGCAGATCCTTCTCCCACCTCGCCGCCAAGACCTGGAACACCCTCCCCACCAACCTCCGACAGACCCAAGACCTACTGGCCTTCAGAAGACTCCTCAAGACCTGGCTCTTCGATCAGTAGCAGCACCACCCCCCTCTTCCCCCAGCGCCTTGAGACCCTCGCGGGTATGTAGTGCGCTTTATAAGTGACATGATTGATTGATTGATTGATTGAACAAAACACAAGGAAAAACCCATATCAATTTAGAAACATAGAGTAAATAAATCAAGACCAAAATGACAAAGATCCAATAAGTAGAACCAGAGATATGTAAGTTTAAAGATTGCAGTAAATGTAGCCCCAAAAAGCACAAAGCGCCAACCATGGATATCTGATCTCACCACACCAGAATAAAGTCACAAGTTCAGGCCAGCCACGATGGAACTTGGGTTTGCTACAGGGATCCAGTTAGGCCAGCTGAACAAGAGTACCTTAGGTTCTGGTTGCGGAGCGTTGCGAGATCCCACATCAAGGATGCGTCGCGCAGGTGATGTGTTGTTTTTTTTTTTTTAACAGTTTTTTTTATTGTTGACATCAGCTGTGGTTACAAGTACATATCAGATTTTGCAATATCCATGTGATACATTTCAACATAATCATACATTAGTCTCTGTAACTTAAAACTGCTTCCCTATTCTATGTTATTCTTCCTCAAGTGCCAAGTGTCTGGTTACTTGGGGGGGTTCGCATATGTATCCTCTGTACTCGTTCCATTTATCCCAGATCTGTGCCCACCTCTTAGGACAGCCACGTGACACATACACCGTCTTTTCCATTACCATGCACAAGTCCATGTATTTTTTCCATGTGTTCAAGTTAGGCGTTTCAGCCGCTCCCCATAGTCTGGCAATGTTTCTCTTAGCAATCATTAATCCCAACGCCACCCAGGTTCTTTCTTTTCCTGTTAAATCTGTGGGGTCCCATACATTCAGAATACATAATTTTATCTTAGGCTCTATTTGCTTACACTGTACATTTGTCATACATTGAATTACCTTTTTCCAATACTGCTGGATATATACACAGCTCCAAATGGTATGTATACAGGTCCCTTCATGATTGCACCCGTGATTACATCTGGGATCCTCCCTATACCCCATACGCACAAGAACAGTGTTAGCCAAGTATACCCTGTGTAATATTTTTAGTTGCACTAGTTGCAGCTTTGATGAGATTGCAACTTCCCTAGGGGACGACAAAGCCTCTTGCCATTCTTCCTCCTCCATTTCCATTGTGTCTTTTTCCCACTGGTTTCGAAGTTGCAAGAGGGGGTCGGGCATATTATTTGTTAATTTCCTATATACCAATGATATTGCTTTCTTGGGCATGTATTCGTCTAGAACCCTGTCTTCAAGTGGAGAAGCTGCTGACCCCTCGGGATGACCGCTTGCAGTGCATGTTGGATCTGCAGATATCTAAATTTTTCTGTCTTGGCCATATCATATTCTTTTTGCAGCTGGGCGAATGGAATCACCTCCCCCTTTCCCCACAAGTCGCCCACGTGAGAGATGCCGATCAAGTCCCAAGCCGTGAATCCCTTGGATTTTCTCAGGTTGCCTAACTTTTCTGTATCCCACAAAGGGGTTGTCTGCATTTTCTTCCCCTCCCATCCCATACTCTTATTTATGGTGTGCCATATTTGAACTGCGTGTTTGGTTGGACCCGTTAAGTTTAGTTTTGCAGAGTTTGTGTATAGTGCCCGGGTATATTGTCCTTCTGGGAGGAGCCATCTATCCATCCAATAGCCGGGATCGTCATTAGTTATGTACATGCATTGGTTAATTGCTGTCAGCTGCGCCGCCCAATAATATTTTTTGATGTCTGGGAGCCCTATGTCACCATCGTACCATCCTCTCGTCAACTTTCTTGTCGCTATCCGAGGAGGTTTCCCCTCCCATAGCAGTTCCCTTTGCGCGTTCTCGATTCTTTTAAAATAATCTGCATGGACGGGGCTCGGAGAGTTCTGTAGTATGTAGAGAAAGCGCGGCAATGCCATCATTTTAAATAATGCAGCTCGTCCCAGTAAAGACAGTGGGAGGGATCTCCAATGCTGAACATCACGTTTGAGCCTCGACAATGGGGGGAGGAGATTGCGCTCGTAATAAAGGGCTGGATCTCTGGTAATGAAGATACCCAGATACTTAAACCCTTCCCTTGCCTCCTGTATCTCATATCCCCTGGGCAGAGCCGGAAAGTCTCCCCACAATGCATAAATGGCCCACTTTGCCCAGTTTATCCGATAACCAGATTATTTGCCGAAGCTCATAAAGATGTGCAGCACTCTATTGATTGAAGCTCTTGGTGACGCCAGGTATAGTAATATATCGTCAGCGTACAGGGAGATATGGTCCTCCCAACCCTCTGTCCACCGCAGTACCCTCATGACTGGGTCTTTCCTTATCCACAGTGCCAGGGGCTCGAACAGGAAGGAAAAGAGCAACGGGGAGAGAGGACAACCCTGTCTGGTTCCTCCTTCAAGCTCAAACGTCCTTGACTTTCTGTTATTTACCACAACTTGAGCTAACGGCTTACTGTGCAGGAACCTTACCCAGCCAGCGAATTTAGGGCCAAAGCCCAGTTTTGTAAGGACCGCCAGCATATAGGGTCACTCGATCGTGTCAAAAGCCATGGTGGCGTCCAGGGACATTACTACTGCTTCCTCCCTTAGTGTCTCAAGTCGGCCCATCACTCCGTGTAGACGCCGAAGATTGAGCGAGGTGTTTCTTGACGGCATAAAACCGGATTGATCCGGATGAACGAGTTTTGCGATGACCTCTAGGAGACGGGTAGCTAACAATTTGGCTAGGATTTTAGCTTCCGCATTTAACAGCGATATCGGTCTATATGAAGAGCAGCTATCCCTGGGTCTACCACTTTTATGAATAACCACTATCGTGGCCAGTCTCTGGTCCTCCGGGAGTGTCCCCCGGTCCAGGCTTTCTAGGAACATATCAGTGAGATGTGGTGCTATCGTACTGGGCGTTAGTTTATATAGTTCGATGGGTAGCACATTGGGACCCATCGCCTTTCCAGATTGTAGCCCGCTCGATCTCAGTAGGTGTGAGTGCCTCATCTAATCTAGAGGAGTCCTCTCCAGAGAGAACAGGGAGGGCCATGTCCGCCAGCAGGGCGCTAGCGTCTTCTTCTGTGGATGTCGTGTGTGACTTGTATATGTTATGGAACTAATCTGCAAACCCCTGCGCTATGTCTTGCGGGTCGGTCAGGTGTTCACACTTCTCCGTCGTCAGCTCCACCACTAGTCTGTTGGCTTGTTCCCTTCTGTCCAACCACGCCAACTGTTTGCCAGTTTTGTCCCCTAAGTCATATATTTTACTCTGCATGGCCATGTAGTGCCCACGGGCTGCGTCTGTGGCCAGGTCCTTGTATTCTTCGGTCTTAATTTCCAGTGCATGCTTAACTGACGCATCGGTCCCTCCTCCCAGCCTTCCCTCCAATTGAAGTATTGCCTCCTCCAGCTCTACCAGCTGGGCGGCCTTCTCCTTGCGTATCCCTGCTATCTGGGAGAGTGCATGGCCCCGGATCACCGTTTTAAAGGCTTCCCACAACGTTTGTGCCGAGTCCACCGTCCCTTCATTTTCACGAAAGAACATTTCTGTTTCTTTTATTACGCTTTTGATTTTATGGTGCTTGAGAAACCAGGGATTATTTGGCACCACCCTTCCCACCTGTCGCTCTCCAGTCTCCACCAGGGCCCACAGTGGAGAGTGATCGGATATGCCTCTTGCCATTTGCCGTACCCCCCTCACTATGCTCATCTGTGCCGCTGGCACAATTATGTAGTCTAACCTAGATAATGATCGATGAGCTCTGGAGTGAAACGTGAACTGGCTGCTTGTCGGATGAAGAGTTCGCCATGTGTCTACCAATCCCATTGCCTCGATAAAGTCTCGGATTTGTGTTCTCAAGGCTGTGGCCTCCCTTGGTGGGTGACAATCTAATTGCCCGGAAACTATTGAATTAAAATCCCCTCCCATTAATAATAGTCCAATAGGGAAAGTCAGTAACAGGTCTCCCAGATCTCGAAATGCCGCCGCCTGCAGGCCCGGGGGCACATACATGGAAAGTAGTGTTAACAGTTGACCCTCCCACGTACACGATAGTGCGCTATACCTGCCCAAATTGTCTTCCCATTTGCGATCAATAGAAAGCGTAAAGGTCTTCTTGATCAGAATGGCAACTCCTCTAGAGCTGGTCGTAAACGCCGAATGTGCTTCTAGCTTATACCCCCATCTAGTGAGGGCCCTACACGCGTTACCCATCAGATATGTCTCTTGGAGGAGCACTACATCTGGTGAGTGCCTTTTTATGAACTGAAGTACAATCCCTCTTTTTAATTTGTCCCCCAAGCCATTCACATTCCACAACAGTAACTTAATGCCTTGTTTCCCCATCTAGTCTATCAATCTCTATGTCTACACAACCTCGTCTAATAAGTGACGCTATCTGCGCTTGGTTCCTTCTCACATATGCTAGCATTACGGTGATATCACCTGCAGATAACCATCTCAGATATGTATCTCGAACTGTGTCTCTTGTGATTGTTTCTAATGTGGTAGTGTAAACTAATCTAAATACTAAATCTAAACTTACATATCGTCCCCATCCCCCCTCCCTGCAAACTGGGCCTAACAATGCCCTCATCCCTAACTATGCAGAGTGCCTGTCGCCCCATATTGAACTCTTAACCAAGAAAAACAGGGGGAGGGGTGCTATCTCTCCATCCGCACCACTGCTGATTTTATGAAACAGAGATAGAAAGGGAGTAGAAAGATAGAGCCAAGAAAGAGAGCGGAGACCCTTCTGAGTTTCGTCTGCAATCAGTCAACAAATTACTTTACCCAATGCACCTTATAGGATCAGAAATGTCGGTAATTAGTCCTCTTTATCATTTTCCTGTTGCCACCTCCAGGAAGTCTCTGCTGTACCTGCTTGTCTGGAAGACTGGTCTTTTCTTCCATTGCCGTTAGCCCCTCTCCAGCCATCCAGCCAGTCTTGTGCAAGTTCCGGAGTATCGAAACACCAGACCTTCCCTCGGCTTCGACTTGTAGTTTCGCGGGAAACAACATAGCATACTTAATCCCTTTTTTTCGGAGTTGAGATTTGATGTCTTGAAAAGATCTTCTCTGTCGTTGCACATTTATTGTGTAATCAGGGAAAAATGTCACTGTACTATTATCAATCCTGAGTGGCGCAGCCGTACGGGCCGTCTGTAAGATCACGTCGCTGTCCCTAAAGTTGAATAGGCGGGCCAGTACAGGTCATGTAGGGGCCCCTGGTTTTGGATTTCCACCCGGGACGTGATGCGCCCTTTCCACTGAAAAGAAGTTTGAGAGATTTTTGGGTTGAAGACGCTTTGTGATCAGATCTTCCACAAAGAGATCGGGCGTAGGCCCCTCCGCCCGTTCCGGCACTCCCAATATGCGAACGTTATTCCTTTTCGATCTCCCTTCATAGTCGTCGAGCTTGTTTTCCATCATCTTACTCCTCGCTTGCAAGTCTTTAATTTGTTGCTGCATTGATTTGGACTCCTGGGACAGCTCTGTTGTGACTATATCTATCGACTTAACCTTCTCCCGGATGTTCTGTAGAATTAATGTTACTTCGGTAGTTATTGAGTCCATCCGCGCCTCAAGTGATGTACGCACCCCACTGATGGCATCCATGATGTCTTTCAGGGAGGGATCCTCGTCGGATTGACCGGTCGCCCCCTTTCCCTTGATCTTTCCGGCTCCCTCTGCCTCAGCATTCTTGGAGGGGGCATATTTGTCCATTTTCGTATGGTGCACGGTTTTGGCTCCCTTGGGCCCAGACATTTCCTGCTTGTATCACCGATGGGGAGTGTAGAAGGGTCACTTCACCAAACCACCACCGCAAGATCGCTATGCCGTCGATAACGGGTACTGTCCACCGCCTGACCTTGGAGCCCTAAGCGCGAGTCTCCAAGCGGCCTGTCGGAGTTCTCCTCAGGGCTGTGGTTCAATTCGTCAGTCTGCCGTGGTTTATTGCGGCAGCAGTTTGAACTGTTGAAGGTTGGTGCATAACTGCCCCCTGCAGTTATCTTCTGCACACAAGAGCACCTTAGCCCGTATGTCACTCCGCTGAAATAGTGAAGGTAGCCCAGTTATTTTCTCTATGCTGGTTATAATTTCTGCTTAGTAGATAATGGAGCTGTGGCTCATTATGCGCTCTCATATACTGGAATGGCATATATTGTGCTAGATTAGTCTGCATTCAGAGCTTTTCAATGTGAGGAGGGAACTGCTGCCCGGCCACACCACTCCCATGCTCGTGACGCATCAGTCAATCCTCCGGGATCTCCTACTGTGTGTGCGGCCGAATGGAGCCTTTTCACTGCCAAAGAAACAATTGGAAAGCCTCGGAAGGCAGGGGGAGCGCCGCGTCTCATACCTGCTGGCCGCCCGCTGCTGCTATTACAGTCAGTTGAGGCCGGGCTTCTGCTCCGTTCCGGGCGGCGTCAATAAATTCTCTGCACCCTCCAGGACCGTCCTGAGTCACCCCGGGGCCAGCCGGGGGGCACAACGAGGCCCGGGCTCTCACCAGAGGCCTCCTTTCAAAAATTTGTTGACGCGGAGACGAGCGCTGCTCCCGCGCCCCACATCCCTCTCCGGATCCGCTTTAACGACTCCGGCGTGCGGCTACGTGAACCATGCAGGCCCGCGGTTCCAATTCGGGCCTGCTGCGTAGTCCAGGTTGCAGGATCGGCACGGCTGACGAGGCAATCCCTTCGGAGTTTCGGGGTCCCGCTCACCTGACCCCAGTCCACCAGCTCCCCTTCCCTCCACTTTGACGGATATTTTCCCGGATGATGTGTTGGTTTTGAGGAGCTGAAGGGCTGCGATGTGAGAACCTGCATTGTTGTCAAGGCTGCCATCAATGAGGGATTTGCAATGTGAGGCCGGCATCAGGGAAGTTTCTCACAGCGGCAGTACTGATGTGGGCTGCGAGGTCAAAGCGAAGTCCTGCACTGGAAGAACCCTTGCAGCAGAGGTGTTTCGTCAGTTCTGCTTGTTGCGCACAGTAGAGGAGATGCATTGGTTCTGCTGGATCCACAGATGAGCTGGCAAAGCACCTTCAGGCCCACTTCCAAGGGCCCAGGACTGGGGTGGCATCACTAGGCAGGGTAGGACTCACAGATGGCAGAGTCCAGGTGCTGGGTTCAAGGTTGTTGGATGCTTCTGCCCCCTGAGGCGGATAACCAACTAGCCCTTGGAGTTACTTTGGGGTCCTGGGTTCAACAGATGCCGGTCCAGTCCTTCTCACCCAGGCAAGAGGGCAGCAGGCCAGCACAGCAGGGCAGCAGCTTTTCAGAGCAGCAGTCCAGCAGAGTGGCAGCTCTTTCAGCCCTTCGTCCTGGCAGAGTCAAAAAGTGTACTAAAGAGCTGGTGTCTGGGGTCTAATATTCATACATGAGCCTTCCTTTGAAGTGGGAGAACCTTATAAAAGTTTCCCTTTGAAGTCCACAGGAATCCTGTATTCCCTGCCCTGGCTCCAGACTAACTACAAGGGTCTATGCAGCACTTCATATGGTGGCAGGACACAACTTATTCAAGTGTAAGTAGGGCTATGCCCAGCTCCGCTCTGCGATCATGCCACTGATGTCCCATTCAAGGCACACCTAGGATCTCTATTGTGTGTGGCTGTCTAGGAGGAATACACAAAGCTCAACTGTCAGCTACACCCAGTCATGCAACCCAGAGACAGACTGCAGACACTAAATGGCTAAGGCAGGAAAATGCCAGCTTTCTAAAAGTAGCATTTTCAAAATTGTAATTTAAAACCCGACTTCACCATGAGAGAAGATTTTTATTACAATTTCAAAGACTCCAAACATTAACTAATCACCTGCTTCCATTAGGAAATTACAGCTTATTAAATGTAATAGGGTAACTACAATGTTAGTCTATGGGAGAGGTGGGCCTTGCAGTAGTGAAAAACACATTTAAGAGATTTTCACTACCAGCACATGTAAAACAAAAAATACTTGGCCCACTTTTTAAATATGTTAATATCCGTGAATACGATGTTATTATACACCATGATATATGCAGGCCCGACCAGGGCAAAACCAATAATTGCAACGTCATTGCTCTCTATAAAAAGTGCTTGCATTACAATGTCGATACCAGTAGAAAAAATGTCAATGTATGCCATAATCTATGCATGCATAGCAATATCGATACGAGTAGAAACAATATCAGTGTTTGTCATAATCTATGCATGCATAACAATGTTAATATTAGTGAAAACAATATCGATGTATGTTATGACAACTGTACGCACAATACTGAGGATGTCGGTAGAAATTATATCAATGACCGCTATGTTAATTGTACACATTTTAACCAATTCATATCTTTGCTGTTGGATTCACAAAAGGTGACCTTCCCATCAACCCTGAGTCAGAGATAAATGTTCAGACAGGCCCTGTGACCCAAACCAGAGCCTACCGATTGGCAAGTCACATGTTGGGTTACACTTAGCCCAAAGACAAACACGCACCCAGGAAAAACCCTGATCGATCACACAGATAGGCAGTTACACCAAAAACAGGCCAATAAAACACATGTGGTCAAAGGCGCATGTACCCAAAATACCATAAAGATAGATGCCACATAAAGTTAGGAACACTCAGCCAATCAGGACACAGCATACACACAACACATAGTGATCACGTGCTCCCAACGCTGGATATCTGGACACATGCAGACTGGCTCACACTAGACCTCCCCGAGGTTGAGAGCCACCTGTGTCCCCCTTATCAGATGGATGTACTTGTTGTTTATGAATAGGCCAAGAATGCCAGAACGGTTTATCGTACCTCACGAGTGGTATAAATGGTCAGCCAAAACTTCTGTAAAATGAGAGACTTTCTTTAGATGCTACTATGTCGATACTCTCTTGGCCGCTGCATTTAATTAAACCAACTTGTTCCTGTTTTGTCAAATGCCTCTTGTCTTTTCATTTTTTAAGGTAAATTCATATTCGAGCAACATTTGGTGAGTCATCCAGGAGAGATTGGTTTATCGAGCCCAACTGCTGCCGAAGGACAAGGACCCCAGCCTGAACGGATTCACATCTGTGCAGTGAGATCGATGAGCAGACGCCATAATTGATTAGAAGTTCTGCTGAATCACCGGGCGGAGGTCTCTCTGGAGGCAGCCATTACATGGGTAAGAGACTGCATCTAATCCTTAGTCCCAGGATGTGGCGTTTGGGAAACTAGAACAAGCGCATAGATTACTTTTTCCCTAGTCAGCACACTAGAGAAGGTGAAGGAAGTTTGCATGTTTTTTAGCTTGAATCATTGAGTGTTACACAACTGGTACACCCCGGACTCTGGGTGTGTTATATATAGCCACTTATTTATTTTGCTTGAACTGTTGAACATTACACAACTGGTGCACTGTAGGCCCTTGGTGCATTATATACGCCCATCATCCTAATCTTAATTTTTAGTTTAAAGAGTTTTCTTAGGGACTGTTGGTTTCTTAACTCTGACAGTGTCTGAAAGTAGTGAGCAGGTGTATTTTTTCACTTGGGCCACAGGGCTTCAGGCAGATGGTACACACGAACCCTGGGTGTGATATATGATGTAATTCGGACGTATGTAAACATTTGGACCTTTGCGAATAAGGTGTAGCTTGTGTCTGGCCACAGAGAGCCAATAATTGTCAGGTTATTCCTTTTTTCTCCCCACAAATCTTTGCTATTTTTGTCCACCAAGCCGATATTGACAGACTATTGGGCTCGCTTAGCTCCATGTATTAAAAACTCGGGATGTAGGCGCTAGGAGGGGGCTTTTTGGACAAAATAATCATTTTTTCTGTCGACCTTTTCTCTTCTTGTTTCTTTTAGATTTTCCATTTATACAATATTAATGTTGTGGTGCTGTTAACATTTTGCAATTGTGCTTCTTGTTTAAATGTTATGTCATGTTAGTGGGTTTATGCGTTTATGAAACAATAACTATTATTGGACAAATCAAAATTACATATTTGCTATTTGACTGCTAAAAATCAACTCGTACTGTTCTGAACTAACCATTGCACTTTGTTACAAGTTGTTACTATTTCATTGCATTTGTCTTTGTCAAATTGTCAAACTTTTTTGATGCAGCAATTTTTATAGAGCCAATAACCAGTAGATTGTTTTCAGTACAATCCTGTGCACATGGTTTTCCCACAATCAGAGTAGAATTTGTTATTATTGAAAAATCTTGAGACAATCAAAAGTTTGTAAAATCCTTAAACAAGTTCCCCAATCCATCATGGAGACTCCACTGGACCACATGCAAGCTAGGTGCCCTACACAGGCTCGGAAACTAGAGAACCACCGCCGCGAGTGGCATACCCATACCAAAGCGTACGCATTTCATTGGCCTGAGGGGGTAACAATCGATGCCAATATCATAGAACACACAAGAACTTACATTAAGACCAGATATATGGGTCAAGTGAGGGCCATGACAATAGCTCTGTTAAGACTATGGGCCGACCGCAGGCTGGCCCCTACACGCAACATACACAACAGAGCTAGCAACGTCAGGGGAGAAAGCTCCAGCTCCTCAAAACCCAACAGCAAGGGCGAAAGCATAGGGTGGGCCTGCCAACCCGGGAGGAACACGGAGACCACCAAGAAACTTAAAAATGCAGTCATCCCACTGACAGCCCTGGGCAGCCTTGAGGAGGGCCTCGTGGTCACAATGTTAATAGGCAAGACCCCATAACACTTTCTGGTGGATACAGGGGTGGCAAGGTTATGCTTGTTGGAAGGAGCAGCCGCCATATCAAAGACCACTACCAAAATAGAGGGAATCTCTGGTTCCATGGCTGAGGTCCCCCTCACAGAACCCCTTGAGTTCGAAATAGGGGAAAATAGGATAAGGAGACAATTATTGTACTATCCTTCATCCCCGACCAATATAGGAGGACGGGACCAACTGTCCAAACTAAGAATGTCCATCCAGTTCACTGAGAATGGGACTATGGCCTGCTCCTTCTCGGAAGCCTCCCACCTAGAGTACAAACCAGCAAACCTCTCCCACACCACAGGGACACCAGCCAGGGTGATCCTGGTCCGTCGAGCCCCCTTCAAGAGGGTAGTCCTGGACTATACGGGAAGCCTCATAGAGTTGTACGGTCTAACCCGGCAACGGACAGGCCGCACACACCACTTCTTGGTAGAGACGGCCAAAAAGATAGCATGTAGTGTGAGCAGAGAGCCGGAGACCCAGGATCATGACACGCAAATGCCCACTGCATCCCCCAAGGCTAAGTAGAGATCTGACCCAAGGCGTATAGGGACAATGGCGGTAGCAACTAGTCCTTGCGCCCCCTAGGGCTACCCTGTTCAGGCTCTGTCACCACCCTGGCACCTCCCTGAGTGAGGAAGTGGCACAGACAAGGTGACCCTGTGGCGAGTGGTGCGTCCACTACACTAGGGGCCCCCTACCTGTTACCAAATGTGGTACCTGGATTAGTGACCTCTGGAGAAAACTCTGCATGCCCAACCAGCAAAGCAATACCCCAAGGATATGGCCCCTCCTGCCACATGGGAAAAATCCCTGCACCTAGAGTGGGCAGGCTGCCATCCACATCCCCCATGCAGGGGCCCCCTTGGAATAACCAAGAAGCAGGCAAGAGCACCCCCAAAGGGGCGTGACCACCATGAGCATGCGAGTAGTGCCTGACTGGAAGAAAACTCAGCCACGGAACCCCAGAGGGATCCAACAGAGGGCCCACACCAGAGGGCAGAAAGGTTGGCAACCTCCAAACTCTAGAGAATGCCACTATTGATATGGAAAAAACCACAGGATTGACCACTGCCACCTGAAAATGTCACAAGCAGAAATGAGTAGTCCCAGGACAGCCCCCACAGAGCATCCATCCCCAAAACCAAGTCCAGAACAACGCAGTTGCATCGTACAATCAGCCCCAAGATAATCAAACTACAGGCACCCCACAGCAACAGAGGCCGGGTGGTTGGCAGAGCACAGGGCAGCCGCCACAACAGACATGGAGCCAGCCCAGCCTAGCAGGGACTGGGGCCACGGCATGGAGGGGTGACTGTCTGGTGTGGCAATGCCCTAGCACAATCACGGAGTAAAAACACGCAGTAAGGTCAAAAGCATCCCTTGTCGTGTAGTTCCTATAAACCTATATAGGATCTGCGTGTTTAGACAACATACACTGTAGGATTGGTGTCCGGACAGATTCCAGATACCCCTACCGGGTATGTTAGCCTGTTGTACCAGCTAGCTCACAGTGCCACTAGAAACCCCTCTTACCAAGGAGAGAATAGTTCTTGGCAACTATCGAACATGACCACCCTGATCCCTCAGGATCATGAAAACAGTGCGATACTTTTCGCTCAGTCACTTTTGCTCACTTCGTCTCAGAGAGATCCGCAGAATAAATGGTGGGGACGTTTTTCAATAAGCATTTATTGAACCAGCGTCATTCTAGTGTAAAATGGGTGTGCTGAAACAACCATTAGACAGAAACAGATATAAATGATTAGAAGAACTAACAGAGTGAAAGGATGGTAGATTTCTACCATCGTGCTAATACGATGAATACAGGCAAGTATATAAAATACATGACAGTAAAATGCGTACTCCTACGATGCAACCCTAACTAGATGTACCTAAGTGTACCTAGCATGTATGTAGGTGTAAAAGCCAAGAATCCCTCTAGGATAAAGTCATCCCCATTACCTGAAGTGAGAGATTGTGGGACCCCGTCTTGGTCTCGAGATGGTCACCCTGCAAGGGATGTCAGACCACTGCGAGCTGGAGTGTCTGCGTGCAGGAACCTCAGCGTCTCGCGTCAGTGTGTCAGCATGGAAGTCCTTTTCTACTCTCACTACCTTAGCAAGATATGGTGTTTATATACCCAAAGTGGTACCCTCAGGGGTTCTACCTTGCTGTGTCAAGTCGGACTTAGGATGACGGAAGGAATGACCCTTGTACATAGCTATTATGCAGGAGATGGTAGTCCTGCTGAATTTCCAAGAATCCTCTTGCATAATGGATGAGGCTAGTTTTCAGGGAAAACCCCACATCTTGTAAGCAGTACCGTAATTAGGTAAAAGGTCAGTCCCTAGAACCGTTATGTAGTGTAATGGTAGGGGAGAATTTAGGTGAAAGGTTAAGTCGCTACCTGAGCCTATATTGGGGTACCTATATGAAACATAACACCCACTCCTCATCTGACTGGACGACATACTAAAAATTCTAACATACGGCTAAATGTTGTACGCAAATTAGTAATAAGTCCATTAAAAATAGTACTTAAAAACGTAAAATTTCTCAAAAAAATGCTTAAAAAGAAAAAATATTGCATGCGATAGAAGTGTGTACTAAATATGTTCGTATATATAGTCCGAACAATAAGTGACTGAAAGCCATGCAGTTTAGAAAAAGCGTCTTGTTTAAAATTCCAAATTTGGTTGTTTACAAAAAAGGCCAAATTGTTCCCAGCACACGATGAGCCAAATGTTTATGTGTCCTGGCTGGGAGACGCAACAGCACTGCTGCTTGCCATCGCAGAAGACGATCCCTGCAACACCTCGCAGATTAGGTCAATCGAGCACAAATGTTCTTCTGCACTATCCACAGCCGATGCTGGGGTAGCCTGTGTGCCATCCAAGGCCTGAGTATTTGTTGAGGAGCTGGTATCCATTCCAACAGGAGCTGAAGCATCCTGTGGTGGCTCTAAGAATGCAGAAATCAACATGGGAATACGCTGAGGACACAGCAGAACATCGGCCGTTATCGGGTCCAGTAAAGCATCAACGTCCGCTGGCGCAATCGATGAAGTTTTTAGACAGAGATCTAACACGCATTCTTGTCCGCAGAACAGGCATTGAAGGACAAGCAGAATGCAGTTGATCCAGACTGGTCTAAATGGCAGGAACCAAGACTCGCTTAGTTCTCGAAAACGAGGTATGCCCAGATGGATTACCATGCGATCACGGTATCGGCACTCCAAGATCGTTCTTTCCATCTCCTTGGTGACTGGGACGTCCATTGCGTAGCAGAAAAATGACAATCAGTACACCTGCTATTAGAAACAGGATCAGAGGAAGCCCTCCAAAAATGCTTCTGAATACGGAGTGTATGAAGTTGGGAATAACTCAGAGGATTGTCTGAAAGGTGCTTAACAATCCAGAACCTATGGTCTTAAATAGGTGGACTATACCCGTCATATCAGACATGTTAAAAATACGTTGTACCATTTCTGGGAAAGGGCAGTTTGTCCGTACTAGTGCCTGTATCTCAGCCGAAGACCTTGCAACCTGGAGATCATACGTTTCTTGGGCGGAGGTTAAGGGCACGATTTTCTGTAAAAGCATGGCTTTCAATCGGCTCAGAGAATCAAACCGTATAAAGGAAATATTCAACGAAGGCCAGAACGGCGCCTCCTTGACTGTATGGGTCAGTGTAAACAATACTTGTATACAGCAAGTAACCCTGGAGCTTACAGTGACAAAATATGCGATGCCCTGGAGCATCCCACAACAACCTTGATCATTCAACATCAAGTAACTCCCATTTGAAAGCAACTTGAACACCGGATTAATCACGGCAGCCGGGGAATCTTTCAAGTGACAGGATAAGTTAGCAACCGAACCATTAAAGGCCCCATGCAGCATGATATCCTGGCATATGAGAGATCCACTTAAAGCGTTCTCGCAGTCGGTACCACTAAGAAACACTTCCATGTCCCCATTCCTACATCGAAATCTGTATGGTAATTCCCAAGATTCCTTGATGAATTTCCTACCGATCGCTTCATATCTGCCTGCCTGTTGTTGTTCAAGGCAATACTGAAACTGGAAACTTGTGACCGGTAGTGTTATATGGCCATGGACTAACCATTCTGTGGATGGTGACTCTGTCACAGTAAAAGGTAATTTGTCTAGTTTTTCAATACGCAGCATTGTATATTTTGCTCCCCTTTGTGCCATCCTTATCTGCTTCTCAGTTAGATTGTATGCAGTAAAATAGGGACGTACTGTTGATAAATCGCCAAGGCACATAACCAGCGCGCAATGATTGCAGCGTCCAGCTTAATAGCATAATAGAACGTAACTGGGATTGTCCGTGCTGTAGTATGGACAAGTCTTGTTCTAGTATATCTATAGCAGAAGATACAATGTTGCCCAGTGAATAAATCCTGGATGTTAATGTAGTCATACCATTGTCAACTAAAGCTAACGCCTTTTCTATGTTAATTTTATCTATTTCACAAAGTCTCTCCGCAGCTTCTTGTTGAGAGATTTTCCAGATTTCAATATAGACAGCGTAATAGAAACGTTTCTGACGTGGCTTTCGGGGACCTAATAAAAAATTCCTTAGATCCACCTCATCTGAGAGTAAGGATAAGTGCTTTTTCACCTGGTACAGTGTTGAGGTTTTTAGCCAATCGAGGCACAACTTCCCAACACTGTATGATGTCACTAGTATACGCCGGATGTTCTCTTTGTACATAGTGTTGGTCTGGCCTATGGATACTAAACTCTTCGGTGGTACCCTTGAATCTTGACTGACATCTGTTGGTGTCTGTGGGGCAAACTAACCATCACTTCCAATTGGGGTCTGAAGTATTGTACTGCATGATGTCATCTATTGTATCCCCTCCACGTGATGTAAAATTGATGTGTGAAGGTGTGGGAATCCGAGGTGTGTTCAAATCCTTGTTCTTGGCTAGTCCAAGACAGGAAGTCTGTTGCACAGTTTCATTCAGAAATATTATTTGTTGTGGAATGAGGCACGCTCTAAATAGTGCTTCCGTTCCCTGAACTTGCCATTCCTTAGAACCCCAGACTGATTTTGTGTCTATAGTGTCCTTCCATAAGTCGAAACCCTGTTCAGACAGTTGGGAAATAAAGGATGCAGAATATATCTGTTTGGTGTTAGTCAGCATATTTTTCTGTGCAGGTGTAGAAGCAACCTTATAGTAATATGAGGTCGGGTCAGAAGTGTTAAGCCCTAAAAAATACAAGAATTTCTGTGCAAACGTTTTCGAACTACCTTTAGGTGGTGTTGGGCAATGTTCCCATTGGGGGTAAGGAAAAATATTTCGTGGGATGCTGGATTTGTGTAAAAAGTGATGACCATAATGATGGTAACAGTACATAGTTATAGTCTGATGTCTCTTCTAACATTTCATTGCCTGAAAATGCAGCAGATTGTTTTAAATCAGACAACATATTATTTACAGTCCCAAAATCTCAATCATCAGAAAATGTATTGGAGGTAATGATATTATTTAGAGAAATTTTAAATAAATGTGGTATTTTCAAAAGTTCAGTAGGGCCAAATACATCATAATCAACCATGTCCCAAACTATACCATCAGGAATTGGAACAGCTGTAATGTTCACGGAAAACAGGTCTCTTTGTTCACGATCAGATGATGTATGAGGTTTCCGACTTTTGGGATCCAGGCAGCTCTTGTCGTGACTGATTTGACTTCCCCAGTGGCGGTGCGTTTTACTTGCACGTTGCTTAGTAGTGCCCGGGATTCATTCAGATCCTGTAAAACAGCCAAACGTTTATTGATATCAAATGGTTTATCATCCGCCACTGTTCTTTCATAAGCAAGATCAGGCACCCACAATCTCGTCCCAAATAGGACCTCGTAAGGAGTGACACCCCCTAGAGAACTTCTTGGCATGTTATTAAGGGCTCGTTGGACCCCGTATAAGTGATTGACCCAACTACCACCCGAATATAATACTCTTGCTGTTAAAGATTGTCTTGGTTTTTCCTCTCCATGACCGAATTTCCCTCGGGATGGTACGGAGAAGACTACCGCAATGCTACACCCAAACCTTTCATGGCTTCCTTGTAAGCCCTAGAGCTAAACGCGGGGCCCCGGTCAGAATGTAATGTGCCAACTGTGTATGTCCCTATAAAGACTCGCAAATCTTTTATAACAGTTCGAGCGTCAGCTGAGTGCTGAGGCAATACCCATAGGAATCTAGAGCATGAATCCACTGCCACCAAGATATACTTGTAAGCCCCATCTGATTGCTGCAGGGGGCCCAGTGGTCCAAATAGACACAAGCGAGTGGTCTGTCTGATATTAGTAAAGGTGTCTCTGCTGGATGCGCCACAGTGGAAACCCTTCATCTGCTGACAGATGTCGCATTTTGAGACAAAATTCTTTGTCTGTTTAGTTAAACCAGGCTACCAATAGCGTTGTTTCAGTAAAGAAACCGTTGCTTCGTGTACAGAACCTAGACCCTCGTGTGCAGCTAGAATTAAGCCTAATCTGCAATCCATGTTTCGTATTACTCTATCCCCCACTCCTGGAATCTGAGCATACGAAATGTTGTTTCCATCTAACTTGTAGGAGTACTTGAGTGGAAAGCCTTTCGTTAAGGCTGTGCTGTTTTTGCGTGAAGCAATGACATCTACCATTACCTGTCCGTCTATTCTCGTTTTTGAACGAGTGATTGCAGCTACTGCAGCAGTTCGTACTGCTCCCTTCACGGCTTCATCAGCCAATGAATTCCCTTCAACGTGAACGCCATCACGTTGATGACTCAGCATGTGTATCACGTGAGCTCTCAGTAGTTCGTTTTTCAACTCAGCGACCTGTTCCCATAGCATTTAATGCTTAATTGTGCCAACTTTTGAGTCTTTAAACCCATTTTGACCCCAGTAGTGAAGATATTCATTGTATGACTGGAGACAATAAAAAGAATCACACACAATCAGTGTGGGGCATTCTCGATCTGTATTTATTAGTGCCAGTAATAGGGCTTTTAGTTCTGCCAGCTGAGCCATGTAGTCTCCTAGAGACTGTGTCTTCGTATTGCTGGGGTGGAACTTGCCATCCTGCATATGACCCTTCACAATCGCACATGCGGCGCTGTATTTCTAGTTACTTCCTATGGCTGGCTGAGCAGATCCGTCAGTCTTAATGATATATTCATACTGATCTAAAGTCATTATTTCATTTGGTGGAGGATATTCTTGTTCGTATTGCAGGAATGCTTGTGTTTTTAAACTAGGGTCATATCTGTATTCTACATCCGTTGCAGTGAGAGAATTAGCCCATTGTATCCATCTTGGATGTAAGGCTTTAGCATTAGGAACGCTTGCCTTTGTAGCAGCCTCTAAGGCTGGTACCGGAGCTACGACAATTATTCGTTTCCCCTGAGCCAGTGCTCTTTCTCTTACTATAGCGGTGTGTACTGCTGTCAGGATTATTTGTGTAGAAGCAAAGCACATTTCAGCTTTTGTGTACAAGTGTGATATGTATGCTAAGGGGACTGTTTCTCCTTGATTGAAGGTTAGGTAAGTGTACCCAGCTTGACCCGCTATACCACGGATCACCAGGTTGCGCACGTTTACACGTGTCTGCAAGTGTTCTGAAGCTATCATGTCAGCTTGTAGGGAACGAAGGATATCTGTGTTTTCCTGTGTCCAATGCCTAACTGAGAAATCAGGTCTTATTAAGTAGTAGAAAGGTTTTACTTTTTCTGCGTAATCTAAAATGTATATTCTGCCAAAATGTTAAAATCCCAATATGGATTGTAAGTTTTTCAGCGATTTAGGAGGTTGGAGCAGCGCACACTTTTCTAAAAAGTTAGCTGTCAGGCTTTTTCATTCACTTGATAACTCGTATCCCAAAAATAGAACATTGAGGTGGGCTATTTTTCATTTTTTAAAGTTGAATTTGTAGCCCTCAGAGGCGAACCCCAAAATTATGTTGCTCACTCTGTTCAAGTGATCCTTTAAATCATCATCCTTCAGATAAATATCATCTACATAGGACAATGCCACTTCATCCAAATTCTGAAGTAACTCTGTTACCCTAGCGGAAAACAACCCCGGGCTATTCTTATACCCTTGGGGGAGTAGACAAAATTGACGCTGAGAACCTAGCGTGGAAAATGCAATTAAATACCTGCTTTCAGGCGCTATATTTTGGCAGAAAAATCTATTTGAGATATCTAGTGTTGTTTTAAATTTTTTCCGCACAATGATATTCATCAATGCGGCACTATGTGCATTCTGTACTGCAAATGTCTTTGTGCATGTGTTCAGATGTCTGTAGTCTAAAACTAGACTGTATGAATTATCGGGTTTCATTACGGGAAACAAAGGATTGTTCATTGGAGAGGTGCAACTTTCAATTACACCTTGGTATTCAAGTTGATCTAAGATCTCCCTGACTTGTTTTTTCGTTTCTTGTTTTATTGGGTACTGTCTCTGTGGAGTTGGAGTAGTTTTCACTGGGATTACATGGTGTGGTGACTCAGCATCCCACCCAACATGGTTGCAATATAATGCCGGAGCAAGGGCTACCACCCACTCCTGCGCATATGTGTGTTTTAAGTATATTGGAACAAGGTCGGAAAAAGCAGTTAAAATAACCGTTTCTCCCTTTGGGCAATCTATAACAATTTCAGGCGGCCAATCTCTTTCAGCTGAAAGGATGTCATAGCCAAAAGTCAGGTTCTTCCAAAGAGACCTTTAGTTTTTCTGGGTTTGTCCCCCTCCATCTGGAGTGTTATCTCATGTAACCTATGTGGGACACTTACCCTTGTATCAGGTGTTTCCACCGAGATATGCTCATTCAACTCTGCTGTCACCAGAAATTCCATCAGGTTCTGGCGACCAATTGTTACTTCTGCTGCGCTGTCTAGCATCGTCAGAGCCCATTCCCCGTTCAGAAGTTGAGTCCTCAGAATTCTGGGCATGTCTAACTTTAAGTTTAAGACCTGCTACATTCTTATTTTTAAATTGAGGTTTTGATTTTGGCTTCTCTTCTTTCTTGGAGGTATAATCTGATGTGTGTGGCGTGTCTCTGGGCTTCATATGCTCTTCTTGTCTGTGTTCTGACCGTCCTTCTCTCTCGGAGTTTCTTGGTGAACCGTGAAAGGAATGAGAGTAACGTGTACCAGTATCCTGATACCTGTCAGGTTTTTTAATGTTATCTCTATTCCTAAAATTCGATCTCCTTTCGGAGGGCTCCTGTTGAGGAGACCCACTCCTGGATTGAGATATATTCTTTTGTTTTTTATGGTCATCCCATTTCTTCTTGGAAGAATCAGGTGCTTGTCTGGTGTTATCCTTTTCAGGACCACCCGTGAGTTGAGGTTTTGTTGCTCTAGCTCCCAAACTATCTATACCTAATTCTGCGTAGGTATCTTCAATAATTTTAGGTAATTCACGTTCCTGTTGTAAAGGAGTGAAATCCCTCAGCCGCTGCATCCCCTTTGACGTTAGCTAGTATGATAGCTGATACCTGGGAAAAATTACCAAATAATTTCATCCCTAAGTTCAGAGCAGGTTCTGCTCCATACTCATTCTGTATTTGTCTTAATACATCTGGCCTTACTGCTAATGAAGGGATACCATGAGTTCTGGTATATATGGCAGTGAAAACTGTACCCCAAGTGTTACAATCCTCCATTTGGGGAGCTATCCCCATTGGCAAGCAGATTGTTAGTATTCTCTGTTTTTCTTGAGGGCTTGTGTGTGGAAATACTGCCTCTAGCTGTGTTATTTTTTGAGCTATCCAGAATGGAATTTGCTCATGTTTAGTGGGCATTTTACACATAACTGCGTGTAGCGTTTGTGTTGTAATTTCAGTTGTCGATCCCTGAATTTGTACTGTTTGTGTAGGTCTTGTTGGCTGAAGTGTGAGTGTTCTCATCACTAATTGTGTCAGGTTTCTGTAAAGTTTTATTATTTCTTTGTGAAGTGGACGTAAGTCTGCTGCTAACATTGTGTCAATGTCTGTATGTGGTGTACAGGCTGCTAGGACAGGCCAAGTGGCTCCATCTCTTCCGAGCGGACCTAGTCTTACTTTATCTTTTGTGTGGGGGAGGGCGCCTTTAAACCAGTTTGTGTGCTCCTGGTAGGTGAGCGGAACTTCAATGTCCTCATATGGACAGTATTTGTCGTGTAGTTCCTATAAGACCTTTATAGGATCTGCGCGTTTAGACAACATACACTGCGGGACTGGTGTCCAGACTGATTCCAGACACCCCCAACGGGTATGTTGGCCTGTGTACCAGCTAGCTCGCAATGCCACTATAACATCCTCTTACCAAGGAGAGAATAGTTCTTGGCAACTATCGAACATGATCACCCTGATCCCTCAGGACCGTGGAAACAGTAACTTACTTTTCGCTCAGTCACTCGTGCTCACTTGTTCTCAGAGAGATACACAGAATAAATGGTTGGGACGTTTTCAATAAGTATTTATTGAACAGTCGTTATTCTAGCGTAAAATAAGTGTACTGAAATCACCAGTAGACAGTAGCATATATAAATGAGTAGCAGCACTAGGAAAGTAAACAGATGGTAGGTGTTAGATTTGGGGGTCTCTAATTGGCAAAGGTAGGCACCTTTGACCAAATAGGGACCCTTGCGTCTAGTCAGGGTAAGGGGCTACACTCTCAAAATAACCCCTGCTCACCCCCTTGGTAGATTGGCACGAGCAGGAAGGCTTATCTCAGACGCAGTGTGTAAAGCATTTGTGAACACATACAGTAATATAGTGAAAACATTACAGATGGACACCACACAGGTTTAGAAAAATAAGTAATCTTTATATAGACTTAACACAAGACCCAAATGACAAAAATCCACAATACAGTATCAAAAATGAGTCTTTAAAATGGTAGAAATAGCTTAGTTCACTTTAGATTGTAAATGCAACACTTTACTCTCAATGTACCTTGGATGCGAAACGCAAAACAAACAAAAGGGTCGCAGGGAAGGTGATGCGTCGGTTCCTTACACGCCAGAACGGTGATGCATTGGTTCCTTGCTTCAGGGGAGGTGATGCGTCGGTTCCTTACTGCAGCGCAGGGGAGGTGATGCGTCGGTTCCTTACCGGAGAGGAGGTGATGCGTCGGGTTCTTTACCGCGTGGGGAGGTGATGCGTCGGGTTCTTACTGCGCTCCGGTTACGATGCGACAAGATGGCGCCTTGATGCGATGCGCCGATCCGGTGCGATGCAACAAAATGGCGTCTTTGATGCGAATCAACAATGTTGGATGCGATGCGTGCACGCCCGACGGCCGTGCGGCGAACTCAATAACTTCTGAGCCGCGACAGGCCCTGCGACACGCTACTCCGGTGATGCGCCGGCAAACTCTGCGGCGGCAACACGCTTCTCCGAGGATGCATCACGCTTCGTCGGTGATGCGACGGCGAACAGCTGCTGCGGCGGCGGCACGCTTCTTCGATGCGGCGGCAACTGCTGCGGCGGCGACACGCTTCTCCTTGTTGCGTCTCGCTTCCAGCTCCCAGCGACACGCAGTCTCTCAGAAGGCCCAACACAACAGCAGGCACTTCAATTCCCATTAAGGGAATTCAGGGGGGAGCTGGTAGTGAAGTCTTGTATCCCTGAGACTTCAGGCAGGAGGCAAGCTCAATGTTCAAGCCCTTGGAGATCTACAAGATGATGAAAGCACACTCAGTCCTTTTCTCCTTTCTTTGGCAATGAAGTAACCACTGCAGGCCAACCGCACACAGCACAGGGGTAGTCTCCTCCTTCAGCTTCCTGGTTCTTCTCCTCAGCAAAGGTTCGTCTTGATTCCCAGAACTGATCTAAAGTCTTGGGGTCTGGGCCCCAATATTTATACTCAAAAATCCTTTGTCTCTGAAGGCAGAGAGTGTCTGTGCCTGACCAAAACCAGTTCTGTGCAGCTTCCTGGCAGGAGGTGGAGACAGCATTGTTGAAAGCAGACCTGGCCCAGGTAGCTGAAAGGAAATCTCCTCCCCCTACTCTCTATTCTATGAGGGCTCAGGGGAGTGAAAGGAAATCCCCGCCCCTACTCTCTATTCAGCCAAGGTCCTATTCAGCCCAGCCCTGACCCATCAGACTGCTGGAGCCCAAACCCTCCTGTCACTCACAAACCAGACAGGCAATACACAACCTAGCAGAGGCAAGCTGGATGGTTAGGCAAGAAAATACCTACTTTCTAAAAGTAGTATTTTCAAACACAGAATGTAAAAATCACCCACACTAAAAGATGTATTTTAACATTCTGAGTTCAGGCATACCAAACTCGAATTTCTACCTTGCTCCCTGGGTCAGTTAGGATTATAAGATGTTATAATCAAACTGCCCGTTCTGGCCTATGGGAGCAGGTAGCCTCGCAATAGTGAAAAACGAAATTGGCTGTAATTCACTATCAGGACATGCCACACACACCAGGGCATGTCCTACCTTTCACATACAATGCACCCTGCCCTAGGGCCTACCTTAGGGGTGACTAACATGTAGAAAAGGGAAGGTTTGGGGACTGGCAAGTGGGTGCACTTGCCAAGTCGACATGGCAGTCCCAGACTGCACACAGGCTCTGCAATGGCAGGCCTGACCCATAGTTTACAAGCTGCTTCTGTGGGTGGCACAACCAGTGCTGCAAGCCCACCAGCAGCATTTGATTTACAGGCCCTGGGCACACATGGTGCACTGTACTAGGGTCTGACAAGTAAATCAAATAATCCAATCATGGAATCACTAATCCATACAACAATTTACAATAGGGAGCACTTGCACTTTGGCACTGAATAGCAGTGGCAAAGTGCCCAAAGCATCTAGACCAGCAAAAACATAGCAAAACACAGGAGGCAACAGCAAAAAATGGAAGGGAGACCCACGCCAATGGTGCCAGGTCTAACACGTGTCCCTTCCAGCTGAAATGTGGGGAGAACTACCCTACCTCTTGGGAGTTCTCTTCACTAAGGTGGAAAAATCTGGACCGACCATCAGTATTGGCGTGTTCTGTACCAGGGCGGTGTTCCACCGTGAAGTCCATCCCCTTTAGGGAAATGGACCACCTCAACAGCTTTGGATTCTCACCCCTCATCTGCATCAACCATCTGAGGGGCCTGTGGTCTGTCTGAACCCGGAAGTGAGTCCCAAACAAGTATGGTCTCAACTTCTTCAGTGCCCAGACCACAGCCAATGCCTCACGCTCAATCACACTCCACCTCTGTTCCCGTGGAAGTAACCTCCTACTGATGAAGGCTACAGGTTAGTATAGGCCCTCCTCATTCATCTGTGCAAGAACAGCCCCTACACCATGCTCTGAAGCGTCTGTTTGAACAATGAACTCTTTTGAGAAGTTGGGTGCCAGGAGCACGGGCGCCGTGCACATGGCAGTCTTCAGGGCATCAAAAGCTTTTTGACAGGTGTCTGTCCAGTTCACTTTCTTGGGCTGCTTCCTGGAAGTCAGCTCTGTCAAGGGTGCAACTATGCTGCCATACCCCTTGACAAACCTCCTGTAATACCCAGTGAGTTCTAAAAAGGCTCTCACCTCTGTCTGGGTCTTGGGGGGCCTCCCAAGCCAGGATGGTATCAATTTTCGGCTGTAGGGGCGCCACCTGGCCGCTCCCAACCTGGTGTTCCAAATACACCACGGAACCCTGCCCGATCTGGCACTTACTCGCCTTGATCGTGAGGCCTGCCCTCCGCAGCGCCATCAACACTTCCCAGAGGTGGCGCAGATGTTCTTCCCAACTGGCGCTGAACACTGCAATGTCATCCAGGTAGGCGGCACTGAAATCCTCCAGTCCAGCCAGCGCCTGGTTGACCAACCTCTGAAAGGTGGCAGGGGCATTCTTCATCCCAAAGGGCATAACCCGGAATTGGTAGTGCCCATCTGGTATGGAGAATGCTGACCACTCTTTTGCCCCATCAGTTAAGGCGATCTGCCAGTACCCAGACGTTAAATCAAACGTGCTGAGGTACCGGACAGCCCCCTAACCGATCAATGAGCTCATCAGCTCTGGGGATGGGGTGCGCGTCAGTCCTGGTGACTGAATTGAGTCCTCGGTAGTCCACACAGAACCGGAGTTCGGGTGTGGCACCAGGCACGGCAGCCTTTGGGACCAAGACCACTGGGCTGCCCAAGGGCTGTTAGAAGACTCAATCACCCCCAATGCGAACATCTTGGAGACCTCCTCCTTGATGCAAGCTCTCACCCTGTCAGTCACTCTTTAAGTCTTGTTCTTAACAGGAGGACTGTCCCCAGTGTCCACATCATGGACGCACCACTCAGTGACACTAGGGGTCAGGGAGAACAGGTCAGGAAACTGTCCCAACAGATGGCTACAGTCATCCTGCTGCTCAGGGGTCAGGGTGGAAGAGAGGTTTACACCATCCACTGACCCATCTTGCTCTGTCGCAGACAGGAGGTCAGGAAGAGGCTCAGTCTCCTCCTCCATTCCATCATCTGTCGCTAGGAGCATGCCCACTTCGGATCTCTCTAAGTGGGGCTTCAGGCGGTTGACATGCAGGACCCGCAAGGGGTTCCTAGGAGACCGCAAGTTCACCAAGTAGGTGACATCACTCTTGTGCTCCACCACCTCAAATGGTCCGGTCCACTTATCCTGGAGCACGCAGGGCTCCACAGGGGCCGTGACCCACACTTTCTGACCAGGCTGAAGCTCGATCAGAGTGGCATTCTGATCGTACCACCACTTCATCTCCTCCTGGCTGGCTTCCAGATTCGCCTGAGCGAGTTGCCTGAAATGCCGGGTTTGGTTTCTGAAGGCCAGCATGTAGCTATATACATCCTGGGGAGGTTTCCTGGGAGCTTTCTCCCAGCCTTCCTTTACCAAACTCAGAGGTCCTCTTACCGGGTGACCATACAGCAGTTCAAAGGGGCTGAACCCCAGGGACTTCTGTGGCACCTCTCGGTAAGCAAAGAGAAGGCATGGCAAGAGGACGTCCCACTTACAGCTCATGGGTTCTTCCAGACCCATAATCATGCCTTTCAGGGTCCGGTTGAATCTCTCAACCAGCCCATTACCTTGGGGGTGGTAAGGAGTGGTGAACTTGTAGGTTACACCACACTCTTCCCACAGGGACTTCATATACTTGGAAATGAAGTTTGTACCATGGTCTGACACCACCTCTCTGGGGAACCCCACACGGTAGAAAATCCCCCTCAACGCACGTCCCACCACGGGGGCCATCACAGTCCGGAGAGGGATGGCTTCCGGGTACCGGGTGGCATGGTCCACCAAGACCAGGATGAACCGGTTGCCCATGGCTGTCTTGGGATCAAGAGGCCCCACAATGTCAATGCCCACCCTTTCAAAGGGGGTGCTGACCACAGGGAATGGCTGGAGAGGAGCTTTGTGCTTCCTCCCACTCTTTCCACTTGCCTGGCAAGTCTGGCATGTCCTGCAATGAGTGTCTGAACTCTTGCGCATCTGGGGCCAATAAAAGTGGGTGACAAGCCTCTCAAAGGTCTTGTCCTGCCCCAGATGTCCTGCTAAAGGTACATCATGAGCCAAACCCAGTAGGAAGGCTCTGAAGCGCTGGGGTACCACCAGCACACGGGCTGACACAGGCTCAGCAACCTTAGGCTCGCTATACAGGAGACCATTCTCCCAGTAGATCCAATGTGATCCAGACTGATCACCTGCTGCCTGGTTTGTGGCCTGTTGCCGCAAACCCACAAGAGAATGGCACTTGTTCTGCTCCTCACAGAACTCTTCCCTGGAGGGGCCTCCGTCCTGCTGCCAATGGGTCAGCTCAGGCAGGTCCCCCAGTTCAGCCACCTATTCCCCTGTAGGTTCCAGGGCATCCCCCTCAAGGTCTGCCTCCTCCTGGACCATGGGAACCACGGGGGCCGGTTTCTCGCGCCCCCTGCCTCTTCTCTTTAAGGCAGGCACCTGGGCCACTCTTTCAGGCTCCAGGTCCTCTTGAACACCCTTACTGGCTGCCATAGACCGGGTGCTCACACACGCCCAATCCGGCAAGCCCAGCATCTCTAAATGTGCCTCACGCTCCACCTTAGCCCAAGGGGAGCTCTCCAAGTCATTGCCCAACAGACAGTCAACAGGCATGGCTGGCCTCACAGCTACTTGAAGAGTACCTGAGACCCCCCCCCCACTCAAAGGGAACCTGAGCCACCTTGCAGTGGCTCTCTGTTTTGTCAGCGGCAACAACTGGGTAAAATGCATTGGGGATTACCTGCTCTTCAGACACCAGCCGACAACTGACAGCTGTCACACTGGCTCCGGTGTCTCTCAGAACCTCCACCCTTTGGCCATTGATGGTCACCCACTGCCTGTACTTCTTAGTTTTATCAGGCAGCTGGGTCCTGGGGACCACCTCACAGTCTCCTAAAGAGACTAGGGACATCACTGCGGGACCCCACCCACCTTGGGCACCCAACTCCTCCCCCAGGGCTACACTAGCGATCTGCCGGGGTGGTGCACCATTGGGTGCTGTTTTCCCATACATGGGACATCTTGAATCATAGGAGCAGTGGCCCACTTGACCACACTTAAAACAGGTCTTGGGCCCCCTGTGAACAGCCTTATATGTCGGGGTCCCTGCCTTCTTCTCAGGGGGGGGCTGGGAACCCTTCCCTTGGTGATTACTTTGGGGCCCTTTCTGGAACTCCCTCTGTTTACCCTTGTCCCCCCACTCCTCTGCTGGGGACCCTGCCCACCTTTGGCGGAGTCTCCCACGTACCACTCCAGCTCTCCTGGGGACAGGCCCTTCGAAGAAACACTGCTACCTGTTGGGGAAGGTGCTTTCCTCCCCACTGGACCCAATGGCCCATCTAGCTGCCCCTCTGCCTCTTCAGCCCCCTCCTCATGCTCCCCCACATGCTATGGGGTATTTCTTGCTTCCACCCCGGCCCTCAGCACCTTTTGGTACTCATCCTTTTTGGTGAGGCCTGGAGTAGCAACTTTAAATCTCCTGCAGAAGCACTTCAGCTGTTTCACAGTGTAGGTTTCTAGCTTTTCTTCCTCAAAATCTAAATCCATAGATGCGATGGATGCTGCTTTGCTCATGGTGTCAAAAGTTGGCAGTTCTTGACAAAAATAGAAATCCCAGGAAAAACAATCTACCAAAATGTATGTGGTTGCGTTTGTTCTGCACTCACTAGTAGTGTACACAAATCACTGTATATGAGTCACAAATAACCCTGGGCGGTGAACTACGCTATGCTCGCGGAGTTTGCGGAGTTTCGGTAACTTCGCGGTTCGCGTAGAACGTGTAGTTACCGAATACTATGCAATCTGCAACGTAGCGTAGTTGTTTTTCTTCTTCGCGCGCTCAATATGCGTTCTCACGCGCGCGGTAACGACTTACCGGGATTCTGCGTTCGCCGACGAGATTTCCTATCCGTTCGCGTGCGCCACGAGATTTGGAATCCGGCCGCACTATCCCGCGAGAGTGTGCGAATGCGAACACGTCATTCGGACGCGCCATCTGACTTCCGGCGGCAGTGTTGGTAAGATCGCGATCCCGAACACGCAGAAATTGCAATCCGGCGAAGAATATCTCTCGAGCATCATAAAACCTTCTCGAAAATGATCATTTGGCTCAAAAAAACTCCTCAGATTGTGATTTGGCTGTAGTTTTTTGTGCAAGGAGTCCTTTTTCTTTTTTTACTTTTTTTTTCAAGAGGAAGGAAGTGCCCCTGAGTCTCCAACTTCCTGTTCCTGTCCAGAAGGCTCCTCCCAGTGCTTTGTCCATGTGCTGTTCACTTTCATTTGGATTTGGAGCTGGAAGGATCACTTTTTGTGTCTGTCTGCTGCATCATATCATTGGATTGGATTTGAGGACTTTTGGATTTGAGATTTTACAAGTAAGTTGGAGAATTGGTGTACTTGTTTGTTTGATTGCGACTTGTTTGTACCTACATTTTTGGGGGATTTTCATCGTTTTAAAATTTATTGTTGTGGGTGGCCTGTAGTTTCAGTAGGGGCCTAGTTGTTTTTCTTTGATTGTAATTTCAGCCAGTAGGCCCAGAGGTACCCATGGGTGCATGTTTCTGTGGTGTCTGTTGAATTTAAACATCATGTAGGGCATGGATGGCATTGGATTGAAGTGCTAAATGTGGTTTTTGGGGTGTATTTCACTTTTTGGTGTGTGTTAAATAAATAGGCCTTTTCAGCCAGTAGGTAACCCTGGGCGTTCAGCTCGCGGAGTTTTGGCAACTCCGCACTGCTCGACAACGCGGACTTACACTTTTTTTCTTCTTCGCGCGCTCAATATGCGTTTTCGCGCGCGTGATAACGACTTTTTGTGAAGATCGCGATGCCGAACACGCAGAATTTGCAATCTGGTGAAGAATATCTCTCGAGCAGCATAAAACCTTCTCGAAAATGATGATTTTGTTCATTTTGCTAAAAAAACTCCTCAGGTTGTCATTTGGCTGTAGTTTTTTGAGCAAGGAGTCATTTTTCTTTTTTTTTACAATTTTTTTTTAAAGAGGAAGGCCAGTTCCCCAGAGTCTCCAACTTCCTGGTCCTGTCCTTTGTCTTCACTTTCTTGTTATTGTAGGTGGCCTGGCCATGTGGGTGGCGGCCATTTTGTGAAGCCAGGCATTGTGCTTTTGCCATAGGCCTGCATTGTCTTCCTTTTCTTGTTGTTGTGGGTGGCCTGGCCATGTGGTGGCGGCCATTTTGTGGGACCAGCCACTGTGCTTTTGCCATAGGCCTCCAAGCTTCTGGCCTAGTCTGCCAGTAGGCCCTGAGGTACTCATCAATCATCATGGGTGCATGAAACAACTGTTTTTGTGTTGTCTGTTGAATTTAAACATCATTTAGGGCATGGATGGCATTGGATTGAATTGCAAAATGTGGTTTTTGGGGTGGTATTTCAGTTTTTTGGTGTGTGTTAAATAAATAGGCCTTTTCAGCCAGTAGGTAACCCTGGGCGTTCGGCTCACGGAGTTTTGGCAACTCCGCACTGCGCGACAACGCAGACTTACACTTTTTTTCTTCTTCGCGCACTCAATATGCGTTTTCGCGCGTGCGATAACGACTTTTTGTGAAGATCGCAATGCCGAACACGCAGAATTTGCAATCTGGCAAAGAATATCTCTCGAGCAGCATAAAACCTTCTCCAAAATGATGATTTTGTTAATTTTGCTCAAAAACTCCTCAGGTTGTCATTTGGCTGTAGTTTTTGAGCAAGGAGTCATTTTCTTTTTTTACAATTTTTTTAAAGAGGAAGGAAGTTCCCCAGAGTCTCCAACTTCCTGGTCCTGTCCTTTGTCTTCACTTTCTTGTTATTGTAGGTGGCCTGGCCATGTGGGTGGCGGCCCTTTTGTGAAGCCAGGCATTGTGCTTTTGCCATAGGCCTGCATGGTCTGTCTTGTCTTCCTTTTCTTGTTGTTGTGGGTGGCCTGCCCATGTGGTGGCGGCCATTTTGTGGGACCAGCCACTGTGCTTTTGCCATAGGCCTCCACGCTTGTGGCCCTAGTCTGCCAGTAGGCCCTGGGGTACTCATCAATCATCATGGGTGCATGAAACAACTGTTTTTGTGTTGTCTGTTGAATTTAAACATCATTTAGGGCATGGATGGCATTGGATTGAATTGTAAAATGTGGTTTTTGGGGTGTATTTCACTTTTTGGGTGTGTTAAATAAATGCCTTTGTTGCATGTGTATGTGTTGTTGTTGTGGTTGTTGTGTAACTTTCCAACCTGTTTTTAGCCATGTGGATTTTCGTTTTTGCATTAAAGCTGTGTTGTTTATCAGGCATCCTTTGTTTGGCCATATAGGCCTGCTTGAGTTCATTGTTTGCCGTGCCTTGTGCCTGTGAGTGACCATGTGGCTGGGGGCCATTTTGTGGTGGTAGTTAGTAGTGTGCTGTTTTTGCCACATAGGCCTGCGTGTCTTTCAATTGTTCCTCTTGTCTTACTGCTTCCAAATCCATCCCCATTGCCAGCTGCAGCTCCCTGATGTTGCATCCATCCCACGTGATGCACAAATTAAGGCCAAACAGGCTCCACTACATTTTTGTTTTTGTTCTTTGCTATTCTTATTCTTCCTGAGTGTACACAGTACACCAGGAAAGCCCTTGTTGTCAAAGTCTCATAAATGGCTACACTGTTGTTGTTCACTGAGTTACTAAAATTTAATAATTGTGACCACCACACACTAAGTTATATATTATATTAGTTTGATTGTCCTATTAGTAATTTAAGCACAACAAATTCCACGTTTGACTGATGTTCTTCTGGCTTTTTGCTTTTAGGTGCACAAAAGACTGAGGAGGAGGTGTGTCATCATCGCCCGTTGTACTGCCAGACAGACGTCCTGCTGCTGTACACGACGTGACGTGTGACCTGACCAGACATCTCTGCAACTTGTGCAACTGAGTGCTGATGACATCTGAAGAAGATGAGCCCAAAGAAAGCAGGTACCAGGTCCTCCAGTACCAAGAAAGTTGCTATTGAGAAGAAGGAACAGAAGAAGGATGTGACACTTAAGTCTGGTGTGCCGCCCAATACCTTTTTTGGGAAACAAAAAATTACGCCTGCAGCAGCGGTGTCCGGGGGCAAGCTGGGGGCAGCACCTCCGCATCAGTGGGCCCAACCCACCAACCCAGGCCCAAGCACATGAGTGTGGAAGAGGTAGCCAGCCCAATGGTGGAAACCAGTGATGCTGAGCCTGAGATAAACTTATCGCTATCTCAAAGTAGTACCCAATCAACGCGGGAGGAAACACAGCAGATAAGTGGTCAACAACAGCCACAACCACTGCCCGCAATAGTAGTTGTTCCTCCCGAAGTAGGGGCAGTTCAGGAAATTGAGCCTCATGCAGAGGAAGAAGAAGAGGAAGCCACTCATTCAGAAGATCCATTGTCTTCCAAATCCCCAGCAAGGAAAAGGAAGATTAGTCCATCAAGTTCTTCGCCAAGCACCCCTTCTGATGATCTAGATGCCACTTGGAAGCCACAAACTGAGTCTGAGAGGGCGACACGTCCCAAGACCAGGCTAGGGAAAAGGAAGGTTCCAGAAAGCCTTACACTTATGGAGGTCGATGTAGAACAGCAGGATGATGATGAGCCAGTCATCAGGAACATCACTCCCGGCCCCGAGGAGATGGAGACCAACATTATTACCCTATCCAAAATCGCTGCGAGGGATGTAGCACGCATACCTCCAACACAGGTAACACCAACACGACCTACAGCTTCCATATTTGCATTAGCAAAGGCCCGGCAGCGACCTACATCCAGCACAACTACCACCTCAGCAGAAGTAGGTAGTGGTACTGCACAGAGTCAAATTCACCGCACACCCTCCAGTTCATCCGGCATTGGAAGTGGCACCTCCAGCAGGAGACAAAAGTTAAGCTCCCCAGTTTGGGACTTCTTTACGGTTAGAGAAAAGGAGGAGAACATTGCTATATGCTTCATTTGTAATACCTCTGTTAGTCGGGGTAAGCTTGGTACAAACTATGGTACCGGAGGCCAAATAACCCATCTGAAAAAACACCACTTGATCGACTGGGAGGACCACCTTCGCTGCATAAAAACTGCAACCATTGGTGTTGGTGGGGATAAACGAGTAGAAGATCCGATCACGGTGGAAGAGGAAGGACAGGGAGAAATTCTCTCTGGTAGTGGTACACAAAGTAGCCCTGTCCCCAGCAGTGCAGTGGTATCGCCCACATCCTCAGCAACATCTCAGTGGCACAAGACTAGTAAGAGCCAGCCTGAGACAGCAAGGAGTACCGCAATGAAAAAAAGTGCGTTGTTGAGCCTAACAGAAAGGAAAACCATGCAGCCTACCATTATCAGCATGTTTAGGGCAGAGGGGCAGTACGAACGCAACCACCCAATAGCACGTTTGTACAATGCGAAGCTGGCTAAAATATTAGCACTGGACCTTCTCCCTTTTTCTTTTGTTGAAGGGGTGGGTTTTCTGGAATTTGTGACAGCCATCTGCCCAAAATGGCAGGTTCCCAGCCGCTACTATTTTGCCAGAGTTGCTGTTCCAGCACTACATCACGACGTGCTGGAATTGCTTGGAAAAGCCTTGAAGCAGAGTGCTGTTCAGAGTATCCACCTGACAACAGACATGTGGACCAGTTGCCAAGCCACTGATTACATGTGCATCACTGCACACTGGATCTCTTTGTGGGGGTTAGAGAAAAGATATCTGCTGGTGTTGACGCTGCTGAGATTTTTCATGCCACTCGCAAACATGCAACTGTAGCCATGTTTGCCATGGAGAAATCTCATACTGCTGCAAACATTTTGGATGAGTTTAACAGCAAGGTCTTTGAGTGGCTGCGCCCAAGAGGGCTTAACATTGGTTTTGTTGCCACGGACAATGGCAGTAATGTAGTTAGGGCCATGAAAGATGGTGGCTATTTCAGGGTCCCGTGTTTGGCACACTGCATTATCATTGTTTTTCAAGACTTTCTGAAAAATGAATACAAAGTCAGCAACTTACTGGCCACCTGCAGAAGAATATGCACACATTTCAGCCATTCTTTTAAAGCCCGGAAGCAGCTGAGGGTCATTCAACGTGAGCATAAAATGCCAGTCAAAGCACTCATCCAGGAGGTGCCAACACGTTGGAACTCAACTTATTACATGCTTGATCGTCTGTTTGACCTGTACATACCACTCAATGCTTATGTCATGCAAAGATTAGGGGATCCTACTGTGAGAGGCATGACCGTTGAGATGGGCCAATGGGACCTCGTTAAATGCCTGACAGAGATGCTACTTCCTTTTGAGGTCTTCACACGTGAAGTCAGCAGAGAGGACTGTACTATGGGCCAAGCTATCCCATTGTTGCACATGCTAGAGCAACAGCTGAAGGAGGTATCTGAAATGTACGCAGGTGTGGATGACAAACAAGGCGCATATTATTTGGCGGCCTCCTTAGCCGTTCGCTTATCTGAAAATACAAGGATTCAAAATAACATTGTGTCACATCAACATTACATTACTGCCACAATTTTGGATCCACGGTACAAAGTATTTCTGAACAGTAAGGCAGTAATTCCTTTTTCGGAAGTGGATGTTGCCAAGTACAAAACTTTGATAGCTGAGGAAGCCACTAAGTTCGAAAACGAACGGCTGGTAATTACAGGCCCGCCACCCCAGGCCAGAACAAGTACTACAGGTCATCCAGAGTCAAGTTCTACTTCAGAGCCTGAGGGCAGTGCGTTTGCCTCCCAGCAGTCACCAACAACACCACTAACATCAACAACAGCAAGAACAGGATCATCAGCCACAGTACAATCGGCAACTGATTGGTTTCTACGGCATGGGTATGGTAAGTCCAGTGCTGATGCACAGGCAAAAGAGGCCAAGCAAATCGGAGCTCCCTGAGCATTGAGCGTACGATCCAGGCCTATCTGGATGACACAACAGAGGTCTTCATGGATCGAAACCCATTGGTGTAATGGTATGGGAAAAGAAGCCAATGGACAGTGCTCAGCAGGCTGGCGATAAAGTATCTGGCTTCCCCTGTCGCAAGTGTCTCTTCTGAGCATGTTTTCAGTGCTGCTCGTGCCATTGTAACTGTGAAAAGGACCAGTCTCTCAACCAAAAGCGTGGAGAGGTTAACCATGATCAAAATGAATCAGCACTTTATACCACCAGAGTACAAAATACCTGAATCACAGCAGGAAGAGGAGAGCGACTTAGGTGACGGAAGTACTGTGTTAGATGACCTACTTATGATCGAACCACCAGAGTTTGAGGACGAGCTCCTCTTCCCTGACAACTAGGCTTTCAAATTGTTACTTTCTTCCTTCCTTTATTTGTGTGTCTCTGTCTTTCTGGTTCGAATCACAACAAATCCATCACCACCGTCTTCTCTTTTTATTTCCATATTGGAGTTGCACCTCTGTGCATTTAACTGTCCACTCCTCAGAGTCCTGCTCCATCTTCCTGACTCGCCCTAAATACATTTCCCTCAAGCCAGACATTGGATGGAGAATAGTACAAGAAATGTTGCCTCTAACAGTCCCTCCAGAAGAAGTGGAACATGACTATAGCTATCCTCCTTTTGTTTCCGAGCCGCAACTCATCACTGTCAGAAGGCTACCGCCTCAGCAGGCATCAAAAGCTCATCAATGTCAGAACAGAAGGTACTTGGCAGAGAAAGACAAGACTCTTCGAAGAAACTTGCTGACATGTCACATTTTTGCAAACTCAATTTGACCAATGACCGCTACCCAGGCCGCGGCCCATCTCACAGCGCTGACCATGTGAACCAACTTCAACTGCGACAAAGTGCCACAGATGAATAAGAAAACCGAAACAGCGACTAACACTCCAAATGAATGTGGAGTAATAATGAGGCCACTGCCTCGGTAAAAAACACACACCTGTCAGAACTAGGCATCTGACAGCCAAAGAGAAGAGCAAGACAGGTAATGATGGCATGCGTTGGATGCAGACTCAGAGTGATTGCTGTTTTTTGTGTTGATGACGTTGTGCATGAAGTCGAACTGTACTAATAATTAATCTACCAACTAAAAGTGACTCAAGTGACAGTCAATGTTTCCCTTCTTGTTGTTTAATAACCAAATTGTACTCCTACTACTGCAGGCCAATATCCGTTGCATTTTTTAATATGGAATATGGACTTAGTCGGAGTCGTACTCGGTACACTACAGACTGAGTTGGAGTTGGACAACACCATGATGATGACCATACTATCTTCGCAGTCAGTCAGTTGGATCAGAGATGATTGATGGAATAACTCGGGGCATTTCAAATCAAGTGGCATAAAAGGTAAATAAGTCAAGTCAACAACCACAGCAGACCTACATGTCTGTGTAGTGGTGGAGTCGAGTTACGTAGTCACGAGTGTAGTAGTGGAGGTATGACTGACAGCCGTGTTTTGAGATTTAGTTACTTACTTTGGAAAATGCTATGCTGCTGTATATGTGTCCTCCTGTAACTGTTTCTGGTTAATGCTGTAAACACTCAGACTTGTTGTTTAATAACAAAATTGGACTTCTACTGCAGGGCGATCCATTCGATATTTGAATATGGACTCTGGACTCACTCGGTACACTACAGACTGAGTTGGACATGGACACCATGATCATGATGACCACATACTATACTCTTCGCAGTCAGTTAGTACTTAGGATCGGAGATGATTGATGGAATAACTGCATTTCATGAAGTGGCATAAAAGGTAAACACAAGTCAACAAGAACCACAGCAGACCTACTACCTGTCCGAGTAGTGGTGGAGTCGAGTGCAGTGGTATGACTGACAGCAGTGCATTGGTTTAGTCACTTAATTTTGAAAATGCTAGGTTGCTGTATATGTGCTTTGTCTGGCTCTGTCAAAATTTAAGCTAAATGGAGGTTTGGTCACGGCCCGGTGCCGTGGGCCTGCTCCGTCCTGTTGTTGTTGTAGCTTAAAATGCTGTAAACAGAGTAGACATGATGTATCTATCCATGCCGCCTCAGTCTGAAAGTGTTCTCTTCTCTGTCTTGTTGCACTCCACCGTAATTGATGTATTTTTTTTATTCATTGATTTTTCAATATCCCATTTGTTTTTCCATTTACACTTACAGGCCGGCTTTTACCCTGTGCTATACTTGGAAAAACAACGCACACTTACCTTACCAATGAATCTACATCTGCCAGGCAGGCAGTGGCGTCACCCAAGATTGATGGACGGAGCATCCATGGAAGGGACTGAGGACCAAGAGGAATGCCGAGATGCAACTCCCCATTTGACCAGGATAACACAGTAACAGTATCAATTTTCATCATCTTTTAAATAATTTGATTCATTTTTTGTCTTCAATCATAACTACCGTGTGTTGTTGTTATTATTAATTATGTTTGCTCTCTGCTTATAATTCATCCCTACAGCTATTTTTAAATTTTCTTTGCTATCTTTAAAAGTAAGCCCGGTACAACAGAACAGAAGAACACAAAGTGTGCTCAATGAGTGCAGACAGGCAAGGCAAATTGCATAATATTAATATACTGATGCCCTGCACTGTCTAATTGTCTAGTAGTAGTTAGTAAGTTTTACTTATCATTAACCATCAAGTTATCATCATCATGCATGCATTTCCTTTTTCACCCTTAACAGATTTATGGATATGGTAGTCTACAAAGATTGTGTTTTCTTTTGTCGTTTGTCCATGCGTACTGTTTTTCTTTGTCAAAGCTTTCCCCAAACCCCCTTCCCAACCATTCATCAAACCCTAACCCTCTTCCCCCGGGCTGTGTGATTTATTGAGGTGTGACTAAATTAAATGTACACCAATAATTGATCACACGCTTGCTGGGGCGGATGTGGCGAAAGCAACACTAATTCAATTTCAAGGCAGGGGAGGATCTTCTTCTGCTTGCCCACCCATGATGATCAGTATATTTGCGAGGTAACTTTTTAACAAAGGAACCTAATCCATCATCATTAATTGCCGGCATCGATTGTCATCCTATTACACACAGCACTAAAGTTACACAACTACAGTTTGTAACTTGTTGTACTATGCTATCCCCTCCACCATTATGTTTTATTTACTTCGCTCTACTACTCCTGCCAGAGTCTCTCTCAGGCGACTGACTGTCTCATTTTCTTTTTTTGTAAATGCTACTGCCAGTGTCTACTACTACCACCACAACCATGGCATCTTCTGCATTCTCTTCGGAAACCCAACCTGCATCGTCATACAGCCATCGCTGTGCCTAACTTAAACATCAATCACAGGTAAGAAAAGAAAAGATGTTTGGGGGAGGTATAATAATGGACTAGGAGGAGAGACCGTACTAGTAGGACAAGTCACTCAGTGAGGCGTACCGCATCTATCTGTTTGTGTCTTACAAAGTCAGCCAATTATTTAAATCAAACACTGGCTGTGGCCCTGCAGCAGCAAGGAAACAGTGTGACGTAAAACAGTAACCCCACAAAACATTAACCACATCGTATGTAAAGTATAAAGAATATATATAATTTAATTCCCTAACAAAAACAAACTATGTAAAAAAATCCCACAACACCTGACCCACCCCTCTCCCTAACCCCAACCAATGTCCAAAACGATAAAGTCCAAAGGTAACCAATGTCCATAAAGCCCAACGCCCAATTCCCACCCACCAAAAAAAGGATTAATAAAGGGGCAATCAAACAGGGTCTACTCTTTAACTTAGCGGCGGGCTCTTCTGTTTTCCCTCTCCAGGACCTTGACTCTCTTCTTCAGCTCCTCTACCTCCTCCTCCAGTCGCGCATTCCGGAGGAGCATGTGGCCGCATATGCCCTGCAGTTCCAACCACAGGGGGCAGCAGTAGTGCTGAAAGATGTTGTTGTGCGGCGGCGGGAGGCTGCCTGACCGCGGCGCCGTACCACTGGAGGGGCCTGGCTGGGGCCCGGGGCATTGGAGGAGGCTGCAGATGCTGCCGCCTCCTCCTCCTCCGCCAGAGCCACCAGCCGCCGGTACTCGGTGCAGATGGCCTCCAGATTCCGGCGCCGGGCCATGGCTGCCAACTCCTTCCTCGTTGGTTTTGGAGGAGCTATATCAAGAAAGAAAAAAATAATATTTTACCAATACTCTTAGCAAAACAGTAACACAAAATTAATTCAACACATAGTGGCATAGTAGCATTAGCACTAGCAAGCACAGTACATAACATTTGTGGTATGTATCTGTCCTCCCACTTCCTCGGCCTCTAACATTTGTGGGAGTTTCAGGCATTATACTAGCACTATGGCACAGTACACCAGTCTTCTTTTTCTCTTTAGTTTAGCGAAATTACATAACTTTGTTGTAGCCTGCATGCCAGCTCAGTCAGCTTGCGCCCAAGACAAACATACTCGAGTCATGACGCAGACTCACGTTAGTTCTATTTACTACTGTCTGCAGGTGGGGAAGCTCGTATTTTTCTATTACGGGTGGCACTGGCCATACTCTCTCTGTTACATCATGGACAATTGCTCAATTTCACTTTCACCCTGCCCTGACTACTACAAAAAGGCAGATTATATATCTGATCCAATGATCATTGCTTATATATGGGACGACATGAGGTACTTTGTTTTGATTGATTGTGTAACCAACAGATAGCCCACCCCCCATGGCAGGCTGGCTGACAGTAAAATTAACATAGGTAGGGAGTAGTCCTCGGAGTCAGAGGAAGGCACTGATAACTATATACATACACAATATATATAAATATATATGATGTGCTTGCAAACTACTGTGAGTCAAGGGAGTATTCTGAAAATACAACTTATATTCCCCTCGGCTTTGCTACTGTGGCGCGGTTTCTTTTACATTCTCTTCAAAGTAAGACTCTGGTCTGCATCCAGTGACAGTCTCCACCTATGCTATCTATGATGAATACATCCAGGCATCCATCCATTCAAAGTAAACGTCTATCATTCTTCTTAATCTCTCAACAATCCTTAGTTTGTTTCACCAACAACCACCCATGCGTCCTTCCTTGCTTGCCTTGCCTTTGAGTTTGACCCAAACACCACTGACGATTCTTGCTATCCTATCCACCCATACGGTGTCGGCACCCAGGCAGGCATCTTTTCTTTCACCTTCCACCCATCCTTCAACAACCCATGCATCTGATTCCTATCAGCCACCTATGCATGCTTCCAACGTATCCTTCTCTGCCAGTCATATTACATCTCGCCCGTCCTTCCTCCTTCCACCCTTCTTTCCCTTTTTGTTCAACACATCCATCAAGGTCATCTGATCTGACTTTTAGTCTTCTCCATAAAACTTTCACAGCTGAGTTGGAGTCAGATAGAAGAGGCCATTGGTTACTCAACTCATGCTGCTAATGCTATTGCTAATGCCATTGCTAAGTAAAGGGTGTCTTCTTCAATCGTTGTCTAATGTTCACTACAACTTCATACTTACTAAGTCTCAACAGTACAGTGAGTGTACAGTACACCCTTCCCGCTAGGGTAATGTCAATAAGTAAGGAATATAACTTACCACCGCCCGCCGCTGCTGCTGGCTCACCCCTGTAGTAGCTCCTGCAGGTGCCGCTGCCGCATCTCCTGCTCCCTCCGGAATGGCTGCATCGCCGCTGGCCACGGCACTGGTGGTCGGTAGTACGCCTAGAAAAACATTACACATTTTTAGATGCCATATATACACCTCCCCCTATTTATTCTTTTTCACTAGCAAGATTGGAAAAAAGTTAATACATACAATCAGATACAACATACATCACTAGTCCAAGTCGGGTACTAGAGTAGAGTAGACACTAGTAGTGTTATGGTCCCTAGGGTCATTCTAGTCTACTCTACTCTTTGCAAAGTTAGCCTGAGCCATGCAACCATTTTAGCTTCATGTCTTTTGCGCACTTGATGTCACGTTACCTCGCAGCTTGTTGTGTAAGAGTGACGCCTTTGAGCCCACATGAGCTCATACAGCTACTGTCTGAGCGTTGCGTAAAAGAGGTCGAAAAATTAACAAGCCACTTTGTTATGGAGTTCTGGTCAGTCTGTATTGCTTAGCCATAACATGCTACACTTTTTGGCATGACTGAGAAATGCTTGCATTATACTATCTAACGCGCACAACTTTTCTCATAACAGGCGGAAGATTCCCTTCTCAATCAATCAATCAATCTCCTTTATTCGGATATACAAAATATCCATAAAAGTACAGAGCAAAGTACCAGCAAAAAATACATTAATATATTCTAATTTAAAACATACAATAAATACCTAATTTTAATACAATAGATGCGATAATATCATATACATATACATGCAACGACACAGCAAGAATAGGATATTTCATAAAAATATAGCAACATAATGAGTAAAGTGCATGTATTATGACAGGTATCAGTCATTAAAATACGTTCTACGACAACCAGAGTCCAAATTTAAATGCTAATCCGAAGGGGAGAACAGTTATAAAAGTACACTCAAGTTTTGCTTAAATAATGTCCATAGAGGCACGTGAGCGGACAGCCATTTTCAAGAATGTGCAAACACGAAGAATTTAATTTTCCCCATCAAGTTTAAGAATGACACTATACGCTACCCTAAAATCATCAATACCCAGGGCTTTAAAATAAGGGATCAATAATTGCATGCTGTATTTTCGGTATTGTTACAAAAGAATATAAAGTGTAACATAGATTGGTTTCTACGGTTGCCACAATAACATGGCATTTGCTCAAGGTTGATGTTGAAGCCTAAGGGGAAGCACAATAAGTATTTTAGAGTGCCTGATCTAAGGCGAAAGAGCAAACTACGATCCCAGCGGTTAATAGCTTCTAGAAGATAACTAGCTGGCAGGTATGGGCGGGGAACGTCACCCTCTACCGTGGATATATAACGAAATACTGTGGATTTCGGGCATTCTCGTTCATACCTAGTACCTTCATAATGTTTATACAGGGCCTTCTGAATGATCTTTTTATTGATGCCTTCCAAGTGGTTTGGGTTTGTAAAAATATGTGCAAGATTTATACTAGTCAAACTAGCCCTGACAGCAGCCAACCATGGTATGCCAATGCCCTTATCACATTTAAGGCAGTCAGTTATAATTTCTCTGGTCAGTGCTGCCGCTGGATTTTGCCATACTTTCAACCAAAATACGGCCGGGCGGGACCTGATATAATCTTCCACATATGGCAAATTCAACTCTCTGTGACAAATATAGGATGATGAAGAGATCGGTGCCCCCAATACTCTCCGGCAGAATCTATTTTCCTCGATCTGGGTGCTGTTGCTGTCTGTGTGTCCCCATAGCTCTGCCCCATATGTTACTATGGGTAGACACTGAGTTTTATATATTTTCAGTAAAGATAGCACTACCTCAGATCTTCTAGGTTGGGGAAGACTCAAAACTGAGTTAACCGATTTTGAGAATTTACTCCGGCCATGTGCAGAATGGGCCGCCCAAGAACCGTTATCAGAAAATACTAAGCCCAAATAGGGGAAAGTGCAAGTGCTTATCAGTTTTTCTGAACCTAAATTAATAACTTTGATAGGATATTTTTTGGGGCCACAACACATTAAAAAAGATTTTTTTAAATTAGTACAAAGATTTAATCCATTCATAAAATCAACAAAACCCCCTAACTAAAATGCGGAGAGAGTTCGGGGTGCGACCCATTATAACTGCGTCATCCGCGTACAACAGGGCAGGGAGTTTATTACCATTGATCATTGGGACATCTGTATTCAGAGTTGATAATGTATTATGCAGCTCATTGATATATAAAATAAATAAGAGAGGGGCCAGTACACACCCCTGCCTGACCCCTCTACCAATGGGTATGTCCCCTGATACTTCCCCAGCCATACTAATCCTAACCCTTGCCCTTAAATCCCTGTGCAAATACGATAAAAAATGAACTAAATCCTCGTCCAGCCCGTATCTTAAGAGACATGCCCACAGACGCGATCTATTAACAAAATCGAAGGCGGAGGTCAGGTCCATAAAAGCCAGGTAGATTGGGGATTGCCGGGCTATTGTATATTTGCCTATAATTAGATTAAGATTAAGGCATTGATCCACGGTTCCCAGGTTGCTTCTGAAACCTAACTGGCATTTATTTAAAATGCTTCCCTCCTCCGCCCAAGATCTGATTTTATTAAATAATACCCTACCAAGTATCTTAAGAGTATTATCGATCAGGGAGATCGGTCTGTAGCAGCTCGGGTTGGATCTGTCCCCCTTTTTAAATATTGGGACGATTATACTAGAGGCCCATGTTTCAGGAATATAAGAGTTTGTTAAGTTATTAAAAACTTTCAGAAGAAGGGGTGCCCAAAACTCTGTGTTATACTTTATAAGGTCAATCGGAAGACCATCCGGGCCGGGGGCCTTGTTCCCTAAACTCTGATCGATGGCATCCTCGACTTCAGTTAGCGTTATATGTATTCTTGACACAGGGTGAATGTCACTATAGTCCCCATTGTCAGGCGGAGCTGTGTATATTTTAGAAAAATGCGCTTCCCATGCTTCAGCAGATATGTTACAGCTTATCGGGGTGATTGAAAGGGCCCTGGTTCTCATGTTTTTAACCGCAGCCCAAAAGCCATTTGTGTTATTGAGTCTTGCAGCGCATGCCAAGGTGTCCCACTGTTCTTTCAAGATTTCCGCTTTTCTCTCCTTGACCACCTTTTTATATTGGCTCCTCAAGGATCTAATAAGGTTAACATCCCTTGGTGCCACTTTCATAGCTGCCCGAAGCTCTCTATTTGCCTGTGAGCATGTGGTGTTAAACCATTTTTTGTTATTGTTTGACACTGGCCTTGAGTTGTGGCGGCAACTGCTGCTGCGGCGGCGACATGCTTCTCCTTGTTGCGTCGTGCTTCCAGCTCCCAGCGACACGCAGTCTCTCAGAAGGCCCAACACAACAGCAGGCACTTCAATTCCCAGCAAGGGAATTCAGGGGGGGAGCTGGTAGTGAAGTCTTGTATCCCTGAGACTTCAGGCAGGAGGCAAGCTCAATGTTCAAGCCCTTGGAGATCTTCTTCAAGATGATGAAAGCACACTCAGTCCTTTTCTCCTTTCTTTGGCAATGAAGCAACCACTGCAGGCCAACCCCCAACAGCACACAGCACAGGGGTAGTCTCCTCCTTCAGCTTCCTGGTTCTTCTCCTCAGCAAAGGTTCGTTTTGATTCCCAGAAGTGATCTAAAGTCTTGGGGTCTGGGCCCCAATATTTATACTCAAAAATCCTTTGTCTCTGAAGGCAGAGAGTGTCTGTGCCTGACCAAAACCAGTACTGTGCAGCTTCCTGGCAGGAGGTGGAGACAGCATTGTTGAAAGCAGACCTGGCCCAGGTAGCTGAAAGGAAATCTCCTCCCCCTACTCTCTATTCTATGAGGGCTCAGGGGAGTGAAAGGAAATCCCCGCCCCCTACTCTCTATTCAGCCAAAGTCCTATTCAGCCCAGCCCTGACCCATCAGACTGCTGGAGCCCAAGCCCTCCTGTCACTCACAAACCAGACAGGTGTGATGCAGCGGCCAGGGCAGCTGACTTCGGAGCACAGGGCTCATGGTTCGATCCCCGGCGGCAGCTCAGCTCAGCACCATGTGACTCTGGGCAATAGCTCACTTAATTTCCATGATGGCCCCCAGCGCCTTGAGACCCGTAAGGGTGAGTAGTTCGCGCTTTACAAATATGGATTTACAACCTAGCAGAGGCAAGCTGGATGGTTAGGCAAGAAAATACCTACTTTCTAAAAGTAGTATTTTCAAACACAGAATGTAAAAATCACCCACACTAAAAGATGTATTTTAACATTCTGAGTTCAGGCATACCAAACTCGAATTTCCATCTTGCTCCCTGGGTCAGTTAGGATTATAAGATGTTATAATCAACCTGCCCATTCTGGCCTATGGGAGCAGGTAGCCTTGCAATAGTGAAAAACGAAATTGGCTGTAATTCACTATCAGGACATGCCACATACACTAGGGCATGTCCTACCTTTCACATACAATGCACCCTGCCCTAGGGCCTACCTTAGGGGTGACTAACATGTAGAAAAGGGAAGGTTTGGGGACTGGCAAGTGGGTGCACTTGCCTAGTCGACATGGCAGTCCCAGACTGCACACAGGCTCTGCAATAGCAGGCCTGAGCCATAGTTTACAAGCTGCTTCTGTGGGTGGCACAACCAGTGCTGCAAGCCCACCAGCAGCATTTGATTTACAGGCCCTGGGCACACACGGTGCACTGTACTAGGGTCTGACAAGTAAATCAAATAATCCAATCATGGAATCACTAATCCATACAACAATTTACAATAGGGAGCACTTGCACTTTGGCACTGAATAGCAGTGGCAAAGTGCCCAAAGCATCTAGACCAGCAAAAACATAGCAAAACACAGGAGGCAACAGCAAAAAATGGAAGGGAGACCCATGCCAATGGTGCCAGGTCTAACAGTAGGTTTCTACCATTTTGCTAAAATCATAAATATAGGCGAGTATACAAAATACATGGCAATAAAAATGCGTACTCCTACGATGCACCCTAACTAGATATACCTAAGTGTACCTAGCATGTGAGTAGGTGTAAAGCCAAGTATCTCTCTAGGATAAAGCCAACCCCATTACCTGATGTGAGACTGCGGGACCCAGTTCTGGTCTCGAGCTGAACACCCCGCGAGGGATGTCAGACCACTGCGAGCTGGAGTATCTGCATGCAGGAACCTCAGCGTCTTTCGTCAGTGTGTCGGCATGGAAGTCGTGATCTCCTCTCTCTATCTCAGCAAGATGTGGTGTTTATATACCCTAAGGTATCCCCAGGGGGTTCTACCTTGCTGTGCCAGTGTCGGAGTTAGGATGACGTCGGGAATGAACTTTATACACAGTTATTATGCAGGAGATGATGGTCCTGCTGTGATTCCAAGAAACTAAGAATCCTCATGCATAATTTATGAGGCCAGTGTCCAGGGAAAAACCCTACGTACTTGTGTGTAGTATTATAACTGGGTAAAAGGTCAGTCCTTCAAATCCTTTATGTATGTAGTATAGGAGAGAATGTAGGTGAAGGGTTATGATGTTACCTAGACCTATATCGGGCTACCTATATGAAATATAACACCCACTCCTCATCCGAATGGACGACATTACTAAATTCTAGCGTATTACCAAGACGTCTAGAGGTTTGTACGCAACAATTAATAACAACATTGTTAAGAGAAGTTAAAAAGCCTTAAAAAACCCTCTAAAAAGTGTTCTACAAAAATCATTCAAGTAGTGGCTCTAAAAGTGCCCGTTTAAATAGTCCAAACAACTACAAGCATTTGAAAGTCATGCAGGTCAAAAGAGTTCAGTTTAGAATTTCGTAAAAATTAAAAGCCAAATCTTCCCAGCGTGCGACATGCCAAATGTTTGTGGCCTTGCTTGTAGACACAACATCGCTGCTGTCTGCATACGCAGCTGACGATCACTGTAACACCTCACAAAGAATGTCAATTGAGCACAGATGATCTTCCGTACTGCCTGCAGCAGGTGCCGGGGCAGTCTATGCCACATCCAAGGCCTGAGTGTTGGAGGAGCCGGTGTCCATACCAACAGGAGCAGAAACTACCTGTGGTGGCTCTAAGAATGCTGCCAACAAAATGGGAATGCGCTGAGGACACTGCAGAACATGGGCCGTTATCGGGTCCAGTAAAGCATCAACGTCCGATGGCACAGCAGATGGAAGTGTCAGACAGAGGTCCAACACGCATTCTTCTCCGCAGAACAGGCATCGGAGAACAGGTCTTCTCCGCAGAACAGGCATCGGAGAACAGGTAGGACACAGTCCAACCAGACTGGTCTAAATGACAGGAACAAAGAGGCGCTCAGTGCTCGTAGGCGAGGTGTGCCCAGATGTTGTACCATGCAATCACTGTATTTACGCTCCAGGAGAGCTTTTGCTACTTCCTTGGTGGCTGGGACGTCCATTGTGCAGCAGAAAGGTAACAATCAGGATTCCTGCTATTAGAAACAGGATCAGCGGAAGCCCTCCGAAAATGCTTCCAAAGACGGAGTGTATAAAGTTTGGTATAACTCCGAGGACCGTCTGAAACGTGCTTAACAGTCCGGAACCTATGGTCTTAAATAGGTGTACAATACCCGTCGTATCGGACATGTTAAAGATACGACTTACCATTTCTGTGAAATGGAAAGGCCAGTTTGTACGTATAAGTGCCTGCATCTCAGCCGAAGACCTTGCGATCTGGAGATCAAAAGTCTCTTGGGCGGAGGTTAAGGGCACGGTTCGTTGTAAAAGCATGGCTTTCATTCTGCTCAGAGTATCAAACCGTATAAAGGAAACATTTAGTGAAGGACATAACGGCGCCTCCCTGACACTATGTGTTGGTGGAAACAATACTTGCATACAGCAAGTAACCCTGGAGCTCACGGTGACTAGATATGCGATGCCCGGAAGCATCCCACAACAACCTTGATCATTCAGCATCAAGTAACTCCTATTCGAGAGAAGCCTGAATACCGGATTAATCACAGCTGCCGGGGTACCCCTCAAGTGACAGGACAAGTTCGCCACAGACCCATTACAAGCTCCATGTAGCATAATATTCTGACATATGAGAGAGCCACTTAAAGTGTTCTCGCAGTTAGTTCCGCTTAGAAACACTTCCAGATCCCCACTCCTGCATCGAAATCTATATGGTAAATTCCAGGATTCCCTGATGAATTCCTTACCCATCTTTTCATATCTGCCTGCCTGTTGTTGTTCTAGGCAATATTGAAACTGGAAAGTTGCGACCGGTAATGTTATATGGCCGTGGACTAACCATTCTGTGGACGGTGACTCTGCTACCGTAAAGGGTAACCTATCCAGTTTCTCAATACGCAGCATTGTATATTTTGCTCCTCTCTGTGCCGTTTTCATCTGTTTTTCTGTTAGATTGTATGCAGAAAATAATGACGTGATGTTGTTAAAACGCCAAGGCACATAACTGGCGCGCAATGACTGCAGCGTCTAGCTTAACCTAATAATAGAACGTAACTGCGACTGTCTGTGTTGCAATATGGACAAATCCTGTTCTATTACATCGATAGCAGAAGATACAATGCTGCCCAGTGAATATATCCTGGATGTTAAAGTAGTCATACCATTGTCAACTACGGCTAACGCCTTTTCTAGGTTAACTCTATCTATTTCTCTTAATCTCTCTGCAGCTTCTTGTTGAGAGATTTTCCAGAGTTTGTTATAGACAGCATACAAAAAGCGCTTCTGATGTGGTTTCCTGGGACCTAATAAAAAATCCTTTAGGTCCACATCCTCTGAGAGTAAGGATAAGTGTTGCTTCACCTGCGATAGTGTTGAGGTCTTTAGCCAATCAAGGCACAACTTCCAAACACTGTATGATGTCACGACCCCCGGATGTTCTTGTTGTACATAACGTGGGTCTGGTCGATGGATACTAAAGCCTTCGGTGGCACCCCTGAATCTTTGCTGACATCTGTTTGTGTCAGTAGGCCAAACCAACCATCCCTTCCAACTGGGGTCTGATCTATTGTATTGCAGTATGTTATCCAATTTAGCCCCTCTTTCTGATGTAAAATTCCCCTCGGTGTTCAAAGATGTTGGAATTTGAGGCGTGTTCAAGTCCTTATTCTTGGCTATTCCAAGACAGGAAGTCTGTTGCATAGTGTCATTCAGGAAGATCATCTGCTGAGGAATGAGGCGTGCTCTAAACAGTGCTTCTGTCCCCTGGGCTTGCCAGTCCGTAGAACCCCAGATTGATTTCAAGTCTACAGTGTCCAACCATAAGTCAAAACCCTGTTCAGACAGCCGGGTGATAAAGGAAGCAGAGTAAATCTGTTTGGTGTCTGTTAACATATTTTTCTGTGCAGATATTGGTGCAACCTTATAGTAGTACGAGGTTGGGTCAGAAGTGTTAAACCCTGAAAAATATGAGAATTTCTGTGCAAATGTTTTTGAACTACCTTTCGGTGGTGTAGGGCAATGTTCCCACTGGTGGTATGTGAAAACATTTCTTGGTTTGCTAGATTTATGCAAGAAATGATGACCATAATGTTGGTAACAATACATTTTGTCAAAATCTGATCTATCCTCTAACATTTCAGTGCTAGAAAATGCAGCAGATTGTTCCAAATCAGACAATAAGTTATTAACCGTTTCAAAATCCCAATCATCAGAAAATGTACTGGAGGTAATGATATCGTTCAATGAAATTTTAAACAAATGTGGAATTTTTAAAAGCTCGGTCGGTCCAAATATATCAAAATTTACTTTGTCCCATACTATACCATCCGGTATAGGAACTGCTGAAATGTTCACGAAGGACAAGTCTCTTTCTTCACGATGAGATGAAACATGAGGTTTTAAAATTAAGTTTGCTTTTGACGTTGCAGAGCTCTGTTGAAGATAAGTTCCATTGATGAGCAAGTGGAAAGTTATTACTAATCCTAACCAGAAGAGAAAAAATAAGAAACCGGTGATTATCCAAAGTTCTAGCCAAGGTGATACTAAATAAGTTCTTTTAAGAATGTTAAAAAAGTCTTTGATCCGTTGTTTGCGAGAAATTTGGGCTGGCGTCGTTTCAGGTTCACTTGGATCCAATGAGAAGGTATCGAAGTCGATGAAATAGCCAGATGCAGTCATATCTATCTTTGGTAGCTCAGCAGGTTTTGTTGAACTTGTAGATTGCTCTTGAAGAGGCATGTTGACGTAGATATCCTTATTCGGTTGAATTGAAATTTGTCTTTCACTTTGATTTTGAGAGTTCGTGTCAAGGGGAACTAGTTCCATTGCATTGTTATTGATTCCGTTGCTTTGTAAAGGTGGCTTTTCAAATGTTATGAGTCTTTCTGTTTGAACTTCCTGTATTGTAGCGAGAGGAGGACGTCGGCTACTCAGGAGCCCACGAGACCTACTATTTAGTATCGGCCACATAGTGTGGTTTGATCAGATCGATTGAGATGAATCTTTTTTCTTTTCCGGCAAGAGGCGGTAGAAGTACAGTTCTCGATCCTTCAACGGCCAGGACAGGTACAGGCTTTCAATAGGATGGCCGGAATTCTTTCTTGTCCACAATCTTTTCTCTGACCAGATCCCCAACTTTAGGGATCCAGGCAGGTCTTGCTGTGGCTGAATTGACTTCCCCAGTGGCAGTTTAAGTCTACGTTACTTAAGGAGGCTCTGGATTCATTCAGATCCTGTAAAACAGCCAAACGTTTATTGATGTCAAACGGGTTTTCATCCGCCACCGTGCCTTCACAATCGAGATCAGGTACCCACATTCTTGTCCCAAACAGGACCTTGTAAGGAGTTGCACCTCCCAGAGAGCTTCTTGGCTGGTTATTAAGGGCCCGCTGGACCCCAAATAGGTGATTGACCCAACTACCACCCGAGCCTAATACCCTAGCTGTTAAAAATTGCTTTACGTCCCGGTTTTTCCTCTCCACAACCGAATTTCCCTCGGGATGGTACGGAGAGGAGTACCGCAATGCTACACCCAAACCTCCCATGGCTTCCTTGCAAGCCCTAACATGAACACGGGGCCACGGTCAAAATGTAATGTGCCAACTGCGTATGTCCCTATAAAGACTCGCAAATCTTTTATAACAGTTCGGGCGTCAGCCAAGCGCTGAGGCCATACCCATAAGAATCTTGAACAGGAATCCACTGCAACCATGATATACTTGTAAGCCCCGTCAGATTGTAAGGGGCCGCAGTGGTCCAGGTAAATGCATGCGAGCGGTCTGTCTGATATTAACAATGGTGTCTGCGCTGGGCGAGCTACGGTGGACCCTTTTATCTGTTGACAAATATAGCACTTTAAGACGAAGTCTTTGGTCTCCTTTGTTAACCCTGGCCACCAATAGCATTGTTTCAGTAAAGAAACTGTCGCCGTAACTCCTGCATGCGCAGAACCCAGACCCTCGTGTGCAGCCAAGATTAAACCTAACCTGCGATCCATGTTTGGTATTACTCTATCCCCCACTCCAGGAATCTGAGCAAATGGAACGTTGTTTGCATCTAACTTGTAGGAGTACTTGAGTGGAAAACCTTTAGGTAGTGCTTTACTGTTGTTGCGTGAAGCAATCACAGCTACCATTGTGCTACTGTCTACCCTCGTTTTTGAACGGGTGATTGCAGCTACGGACGCAGTGCGTACTGCCCCCTTCGCGGCTTCATCAGCCAATGAATTCCCTTCAACGTGACCCCCATCACGTTGATGACTCAGTGTGTGTATCACGTGAGCCCTTGGTAGTTTGTTCTTCAACTCTGCTACCTGTTCCCATAGTTTCCTATGTTTAATTGTGCCACCTTTTGCATCTCTGTAACCATTCTGTCCCCAATAGTGGAGATATTCGTTGTACGACTGGACACAGTAAAAGGAATCACACACTATTAGTGTGGGGAATTCGGGATCCGTATTTATCAGTGCCAGTAGTAGTGCTTTTAATTCTGCTAACTGAGCCATGCAGTCTCCTAAAGACTGCATTTTTGTACAGCTTCGACAGAATTTGTCGTCCTGCATCCTACCTTTTACAATAGCACATGCTGCACTGTATTGTTGCTTACTCCGTATGGCCGGTTGAGCAGATCCATCAGTATAAATAATGTATTCACAACGATCTAGAGGCATTATTTCATTTGGTAGAGGATAGTCTTGTTCATATTGCAGGAATGCTTGTGTTTTTAAACTAGGGTCATATCTGTATTCGACATCTGTTGCAGTGAGAGAATTAGCCCATTGTATCCATCTTGGATGTACCGCTTTTGCATTTGGGACGCTTGCCTTTGTGGCAGCCTCTAAGGCCGGTACCGGGGTCACGACAATTATTCGTTTCCCTTGAGCTAGTGCTCTTTCTCTCACTACAGCAGTCTGTACTGCTGTCAGAATTTTTTCTGTAGGAGCAAAACGCATTTCAGCGTTGGTGTACAAATGCGATTTATACGCAATTGGCACTATTTCACCTTCATTAAAGGTTAAGTAAATGTACCCAGATTGACCTGCGACTACGCGGATCACCAGGTTGTGTACGTTTACCCGTGTCTGTAAGTGTTTTGATATCATATCTGCTTGTAGGGAACAAAGGATATTCGTGTGTTCCTGTGCCCATTGTCTAACTGAAAAGTCAAGTCTTATTAGGTCGTAGAAAGGTTTTACTCTCTCTGCGTAATCCAAAATGTATGTTCTGCCAAAATTCAAAAATCCCAGTATGGACTGTAAGTTTTTTAATGATTTTGGAGGTTGTAGCATTGCGCACTTTTCTAAAAAGTGGGCTGCCAGGCTTTTGCCTTCACTTGAAAGCTCATATCCCAAACATAGGACATTGAGGTGGGCTTTTTTTGATTTTTGTAAATTAAATTTGTAGCCCTCAGAGGCGAAACCCAAAATTATGGTGCTCACCCTGGTCAAGTGTTCCCCTAAGTCATCATCCGTCAGATAAATATCATCTACATAGGATAATGCTTCTTCATCCAAATTCTGTAGTAACTCTGTTACCCTCCTTGAGAATAACCCCGGGCTATTCTTATACTCTTGGGGGAGTCGACAAAATTGACGCTGGGACCCTAGCGCTGAGAAGGCTGTCAAATATCTGCTTTCAGGCGCTATGTTTTGGCAGAAAAATCCATTTGAGATATCTAATGTTGTTTTGTATTTTTTCCGCACAATGTTATTCATTAATGCGGCACTGTGTGCATTCTGAACCGCAAATGTTTTTGTACATGAGTTCAGGTGTCTATAGTCTGAAACTAGACGATATGAATTGTCAGGTTTCATTACAGGAAACAAAGGATTATTCATTGATGAGGTGCATAGTTCAATTACACCTTGGTATTCAAGTTGATCTAAGATCTCCCTGACCTGTTTTTTAGCTTCCTGTTTTATGGGATACTGTCTTTGTGGAGTTGGGTTTGTTTTTATTGGAATTACGTGGTGGGGTGACGCTTCATCCCACCCTACGTGGTTGCGGTATAATGCTGGAGCAAGGACTACCGCCCACTCCTGTGCATATGTGTGTCTTAGGTGTGCGGGGACTAGGTCGGAGAAAGCTGGAAAAATTACAGTTTCCCCCTTTGGGCATTCCATAACAATAGTAGGTGGCCAATCTTTTTCCGCTAATAGGATGTCATAGCCCGAAGTCAGGTTCTCCCAAAAGAGACCCTTAACTTGTCTCGACTTGTCCCCCTCCATTTGGAGTGTAATTTCATGTAACTTGTGTGGGACACTCACCCTAGTATCAGGTGTTTCCACCGTGATAAACTCACTCAACTCCGCTGTCACCAGAAATTCCATCAGGTTCCGTCGAGCTATTGTTACCTCTGCCGCGCTGTCTAGCATCGTCAGAGCCCATTCCCCGTTCAGTAGCTGAGTCCTCAGAATTCTTGGCATGTCTAACTTTGAGACCTGCTACCTTCTTTTTAAATTGAGGTTTTGCTTTAGGTTTCTCTTCTTTCTTTGAAGCGTAGTCTGAAGTGCGTTGCTTGTCTCTGGGCTTTGTACGCTCTTCTTGTCTTTGTTCTGACCGTCCTTCCCTCTCTGAGTTTTTTGATGGACCCTGAAAGGAACGAGAGGAACGAGTATCAGTATCCTGATACCTGTCAGGTTTTTTAATGTTATCTCTATTCCTAAGATTATATCTCCTTTCTGGGGGCTCCTGCTGAGGAGACCTTCCCCTGGAGTGTGATCTGTTCTTTTGTTGTTTATTATTTTCCCATTTCTTCTTTGAAGAAACTGGTGTTTGCTTTGCCTGTTCTTTATCTGAACCCCCCCCATTAGTTGGGGTTTTACAGGTCTAGCTCCCAGACTGTCTCTACCTAACTCTGCATAAGCAGTTTCAATTATTTTTGGTAGTTCTGTCTCCTGTTGTAATGGAGTGTACTCTCTCAGGCGTTGGAGTATTGCCACTGATGCTGCTTCTCCTTTAATATTCGCCAATATTATTGCAGATACCTGGGCAAAGTTATTTAACAACTTCATCCCCAAGTTTAGAGCAGGCTCTGCTCCATACTCGTTCTGTATTTGTCTTAATACATCTGGTATTACCGCTAAAGACGGGATACCATGAGTCCTCGTATATATTGCAGCGAAGACTGTGCCCCAAGAGGCACAATCCTCTATAGAGGGAGCTATCCCCATTGGCAAGCAAATAGTAAGTATTCTATGCTTTTCCTTAGGACCAGTGTGTGGAAACACTGCCTCCAGCTGTGTTACTTTTTGTGCTATCCAGAAGGGCATTTGTTCGCGTTTTGTGGGCATTTTACCCATTACTGCGTGCAGTGTCTGTGGTGTAAGTTTTGTTGTAGGAGCTTGGACTGGTCCTGGTTGTGTAGCCGGTGCGGGCTGAAGTGTGATTGTTCTCAACACAAACTGTGTCATATTTCTGTAAAGTCTTATTAAGTCTTTATGCTGTACAAGTAAGTCTCCTCCTGGCATTGTGTCAATGTCAGGATGTGCTGTGTATGCCGCTAAAACTGGCCATGTTGCTCCGTCTCTTCCGAGCGGACCGAGTCTTACTCTATTTCTTGTATGGGGGAGGGCGCCTTTAAACCAGTAGAGGTGTTCTTCGTAAGTGAGTGGAATTTCAATGTCCTCATATGGACTATACTCATTTGGTATTACATCTTCTACATAGTAGTGAAATGTTTTCGTCTGTGCATTTGCCTGCGGGAATTTAATCCATGCATAGAATACCTCTGTTCTGTGTGATTTGTGTGCCTCAATCACGAAAGTCACTTGCCCACCCCTAATTGTAACACCATATGCTACTAGTTTTAGGGTGACGGCATTTCTAACATTATCTGCAATGTATATTGCATCTGCATCGTCTTCTTCAGCTGTGAAGCTTAGTGCATTCCCTACATCTACGTCTCCCTGTTCGGTCATTATTTTTAGAAAAGAGAGCGTTTCAAGGGAACTGAGATAAGGTGTTATGCACAATTAGGAACACTGTATCCTTCAAGCGTGATTAAACCAACAGCTAATACATAGGAATTTTCCTACTCAGCTGTGGTGGATTTGTTCCCTCCCACTCCAGACGTCTCTGGGGAAAATGTGAGTAGGGGTCCCTGAGAATAGCATGACTGAACTACTCAGATTTGACTGTTAAATAAGTGCCAATACCAACGTTGGCGGCGCCATCTCGTGTAGTTCCTATAAGACCTTTATGGGATCTGTGCGTTTAGACAACATACACTGCGGGACTGGTGTCCAGACTGATTCCAGACACCACCACCAGGTATGTTGGCCTGTGTACCAGCTAGCTCGCAATGCCACTATAACCTCCTCTTACCAAGGAGAGAATAGTTCTTGGCAACTATCGAACATGATCACCCTGATCCCTCAGGACCGTGGAAACAGTAACTTACTTTTCGCTCAGTCACTGGTGCTCACTTGTTCTCAGAGAGATACACAGAATAAACAGTTGGGACATTTTCAATAAGTATTTATTGAACAGTCATTATTTTAGCATAAAATAAGTGTACTGAAATCACCAGTAGACAGTAGCATATATAAATGAGTAGCAGCACTAGGAAAGTAAACAAATAGTAGGTTTCTACCATTTTGCTAAAATCATAAATATAGGCGAGTATATAAAATACATGGCAATAAAAATGCGTACTCCTACGATGCACCCAAACTAGATGTACCTAAGTGTACCTAGCATGTGAGTAGGTGTAAAGCCAAGAATCCCTCTAGGATAAAGCCAACCCCATTACGTGATGTGAGACTGCGGGACCCCGTTCTGGTCTCGAGCTGAACACCCCGCGAGGGATGTCAGACCACTGCGAGCTGGAGTATCTGCATGCAGGAACCTCAGCGTCTTTCGTCAGTGTGTCGGCATGGAAGTCGTGATCTCCTCTCTCTATCTCAGCAAGATGTGGTGTTTATATACCCTAAGGTATCCCCAGGGGGTTCTACCTTGCTGTGCCAGTGTTGGACTTAGGATGACGTCGGGAATGAACTTTATACACAGTTATTGTGCAGGAGATGATGGTCCTGCTGTGATTCCAAGAAACTAAGAATCCTCATGCATAATTTATGAGGCCAGTGTCCAGGGAAAAACCCTACGTACTTGTGTGTAGTATTGTAACTGGGTAAAAGGTAAGTCCTTCAAATCCGTTATGTATGTAGTATAGGAGAGAATGTAGGTGAAGGGTTATGATGTTACCTAGACCTAAATCGGGGTACTTATATGAAATATAACATATTCATCTGGTGTTTCATCTTCAGTGTAAGAATGAAATGTTTTTGATTGTGCATCTGCAGGTGGGAATTTAACCCATGAATAGAATATCTCTGTTCTATATGATTTGTGTGCCTCAATCACAAATGTGACTGTCCCACCCCGTGCTGTGACTCCGAAGTCTGCTGGTTTGAAAGTAAGGGCAGTTCTGACATTTTCTAAAATGTTGATTTCACCTTCCTCTTCTTCCTCCCTAGCATGTTGTGCTCGCACAGCGGCGTCTTCGTCAGCCATTGTTTTTGAAGAAGGAAAAAGTTTCAAGGAAACTGAGATAAGGTTTTATTCACAATAGGAACTGTTTGTCCTTCAAGCTTGATAAACCTACAGCCAATACATAGGATATGCCTACTCGGCTCTGGCGATAGTTTGATGCATGCCATAATCTATGCACGCATAACAATGTCAGTATCAGTAAAGACAATATCGATGTATGCTATGACAACTGTACGCGCAATACTGAGGATGTCGGTAAAAATTATATCAATGACCGCCATGTTAATTGTACACATTGTAACAGACTCATATCATTGCTGTCAGATTTACCCAAGGTGACCTCCCCATCAACCCTGTGTCAGAGATACGTGGTCAGATAGGCCCTGTGACCCAAACCTGAGCCTACCCATTGACAGGTGACAGGTGGCATTTCACTTAGCCCAAAGACAAACGTGCACCCATGGAAAACCCTGATTGATCCCACAGTTAGGCAGTTAACCACAAACAGGTCTGCTGAAATTGGCCCCAATAAAACACTTTTGACAAAAGACACACGTTCCCAAAATACCAGAACGATAGATGCCACATAAAGTTAGGAACACTCAGCCAATCAGGACACAGCATACACACCACACGTAGTGATCACGTGCTCCCCATGCCGGACATCTGGACACATACACACTGGCCCGCCCACACTAGCTCTCCCGGAGGTTGAGAGCCATCTGTGTTCCCCTTATCAGATGGTTGTACTTGTTGTTTATGACTAGGCCAAGAATGCCAAGATTGGTAATTGTATCTCATGAATGGTATAAATAATAGGTCAAAGCTTCTGTACAATGAGAGACTTTCTACAGGTGCTACTTTGTGGATACTCTCTTGGCCACAGCGTTTAATTAAACCAACTTGTTCCTGTTTTACCAAACGCCTCTTGTCTTGTCATTTTTTAAGGTAAATTCTTATCCGAGCAACAAATACACTGCACAGTTCTTCTGGGCTGTTCAGGGCCTACACTAGAGGTGACTTATATGTCTCAAAAAGGTAGGTTTAGGCCTGGCAAAAGGTTTATCTTGCCAGGCCAAAATGGCAGTTTCAAACTGCACACACATACTGCAACTGCAAAAATGAGACAGGTTTGAAATGCTACTGAAGTGGGTGACAATCATTGCTGCAGACCCATTGGTAGCATTTAATTTACAGGCCCTGGACACAGGTAGTTTACTAGGCACTTACAAGTAAATTAAATATGCCAATTGAGTATAAGCCAACTTTACCATGTTCTAGGGAGAGAACACAAGCACTATAACACTGGTTAGCAGTGGTAAAGTGAACAGAGTCCTAAAATCAGCAAAACAGGAAGGTTAAAGGCAAAAGGTTAGGGGGAAAACGATGCGAAGGATGCCAGGTCTAAACGCTCTGGAAAGCAGGGTGATCTGATCTAATGTTCACGCTCTGAACTGGTTGAAGGTCACTCATATCATGGCACCACTTGGAAGCTGTGTTGTAGGGTGGAGGTGGTTTATTGTCCTTCAATTACAAAGGCAGAGGTTATGTGTGTGGGATGGATTAGGTCAGGCATGTGGCGGTATCAGCTAGCTGCACCTGCCCCCCTGATTCTACATGGGCCAGTGTGAGGCCTTTCAAGCCGACAACAGCAAACCAGTCCAACTGCAATGTCTGGAACAGGTGACACAGTTGGCGACATGTTGTCACTATTTTATCATTTTCATTTGATAACATGTTAATGTACAGCACATATAATCAAGTACACATTTATATTTAGGTTTACCATAATTCATGACTTTACAACTATAATTAATGAGAGTTAGAGTGTTCATGTTAAGTTAGCTATAGTTATTGGAGGCCTCAATTTGAAAGCCCCTTTCTTAAACTAATTGCTGTGTTTCTGCTTACTGTGCATGATCTTTTTCTCATTTCACAATGTAAGTTTCACCAGTGTGTTCATTAAAATTGTAGTGATATTGCTAGATTTTGTGTGAAGGCCATTTAATGGATCTGTAGTTTAAACAAGCTGAAAATTAAATGTTAATGCCTATGCATGAGATGGACTGGTTGAGATGTTCCCTCCTTTGCAGGATATCCATGAAGGCCACAAAGCTGAAATCTTACACTGTATGAGTCACGAGAAGAGGGCCAACACCGGGGGTTTTGTGAGTTCGTAAGTATTGTCTATTTAGCTGAATTTCATGATGTAATTTTGCATTTCGGAGCCAGGCAGTCAGACTTGCTCCTGTTCACCTTTGAAGGTGGATGCCCATCTGCCACTCTTGAGACCCTATGCTTATTATATTTCTGCTCATAGAATTAATCTCTTGAGCAAGCACATTTCTTCTCTGTTTGATTTGAACCTTCATTTGTTCTGTCTTAGAGGATATATTTGCTGACACCTGCTGCTTAAACTTCCCCGACTCCGCTTCTGAAACCTTGGATTAGCATTTGAGTTTCCCTTCAGGGGAACTGAATCTTAATGATTTGCTGCAATAATACTTAAATAACTTGATGTTGTACTTACCTTCCAGACCTGCTTATAATATTTTGATTCATGCAGTAACCAGATAATTATTGATTTAAAACTAATTTGACTGATTTGAGTTTGTAATTGGCTAATCTGCTAATAAACCTTCATGATTTGCATCAGTGGTGTAACAAAACTTGAGGAGGGCATCCCTGCAAAGTACATTGAGGGGGCCCCCCTCCCTGGCCCACCCTCTAGCACTTTTGCTGAGGGGGGCCTGGAGCTAGGGCCCCCTCACCGCGGGGGCTGCGGAGGCTTATATTATGCCAGAGATTTGCATATCTAATGCTCTCTGTCATTCTTGTGGGGCAAAATGTTCTCCACTGATATTGCTGTGCTATGGAACCACTGGTGTTAATCTTCAATTCGAGTCAATGATCCATCTACTCGAGTACAGCTGGGATTTGAAATTTACACCAAGCCTTTTCATGCTGCAAACACTGTCCTTTTTGCTCTATCACAGCCACTGCACCGCACAGAAGGGCATGGTCAGTGTTTGTTTAACTTGCACAGCAACAGTAATTTTCTGTGAACCTATAAGTAGTAACAAAGTAAACCACTTTTAAATAGTTTCTGGGTTTCGAATGTATATCATCTAAAATAGAGCTCACATGTTTTGAAAATTCTTAGGTGTGAGCACTAATTAGGATATTAGATGACATCACAAGAAGTGATGTCAGGCAAACTTTGACTTCAGTGACAACATAGGAACTGATGCCAGTTAAATGAATAAATCAAAATTAATGTAAAATAATTAGAATATCACCACAACCTCACTAAGGTAAACGAATGCCTGACAAATGTGAAGCAGTGCTCTGAAATCAGATTTTTCAGTCAAATGTAGGCGTCTAGAGGAGGGCTCCCCTTAGGTGGTGTTGCTTCCAAAAGCTTCTGCAGCTCCCATGAGCCACTCTGCATAACGCAGAGCTCTGACCAGAGGTGCAGTTTGAGATCAGGTTCTAACCCTTACCAGCAGGTGTGCTATCCAGCTTAATCTGAGTAAGACTGACCCAACATCCACATCTTTGAGCCTCACTCGCAGTGAGTAAGACTTGAGGTCTCTGCTAAAATGTTATACTTTATCAACCTTCTCTTCTACAGTACTGTTCTTAGTGCACTAAGAGCACAAATCGTAGTCCTTTTTCTTTTAATTTGATTCGTCTTTCTTTAGGTGAATAATGTGAGATGACTACAGGGCTTAGCACTAGTAAGTGAATACGAAACGACGACTGCTGAGGGTGGAGGCTGCCCTGGTATCCACACCTCAACAGCCAGCGACACAGGTCGTACTTGGAGTATTCCAGGTTATGGATGTCCCTGTGCAGTGGGGGCCTGCCCTCCCAAGGGATGAGCAGCGTACTTGGTGTCCCTCTACCCCAAGAGAAGCCTGCACCCGAGACACGCACACCACAGGATCTAAAGAGCACCCCATAGGGATAAAAAAAACTCATTGGATGGGACTGCCGCACAGGAACAGGAGTCACCCAGTGGCAGGCCCTCCATTAGGGCAAAGGAGCATCGCCCTCCTGCTGCCAGGGCCGTAAAGGTGAAAAATAAAATTGTAATAAATTGATTTTATTACCATTTTATTTTGGCGATTAAGACCAGCTCAATCATTTAAAACCCTAATACATGTTAAATTCATTAAATGAACTAAAGAACCACAGACTCAGAATTAATTAGAAATAGATTTTATCTAAATTCAGTTTGCATGAGTGAGATTCTTAGTTTATTAATCACTTTAATATACTTCAATAGCATATAAGAAATAAATTTTATAAAGAATTATAATGCATACCCATTTGTTGCAGTTTGGAAAAATTCACCAAAAGCAGATCACAGCATGAAACTCCCAAAACTGACTGACTGTCCCGCTAACATCCTCCTCGACGGACCTCCCTTACAGGTTTCCCGCATCGGTCTCGTTCCTTTCCCAGTCAAGTTTTTAAAGTTCAGAAGAAAAATTCTCCAAAGAAATGCGGCCTATAGAAAATGGCAGCAGTTTCATCAGCAACACGCTCAATGTTCAAAATTATGCAGGAATAGCGCTCCTCCTACTTAAGAGTAGGTCCTCTTATACCCTACTACTAGCTTACTAAACGAAAAGTTGCAATCTTTGGGGGCGAGAATCACGCTAATTGGTCCATTGGAGGGGTGGCAAGAATCACCTCCTTGCCCTCCTTGTTCAAACCGGTTCTAAAATATTTTAAGGATTATGTTTTCACACGACCTTTGGGTAATAGCAGTCCAATTGACAGTTCCACTAAATGTTTCATTTTATCATCGCAATTTGGGCAGTCCATTGTTAATTCATTTGGGTTCGTCTCTCATTCTCACGGATACGTGCTGAGTTTTCTTGGCACTCTCCTCCATCTAGGTCAGCCTGACCTTGACACTTCTCACTCCGGGCTTGAGCTGCACCCATGTGGTTTAGCTCTATGGCTTTCTTTCGCTTAGAGGCCATCTTTGTGTCTGCACATGACCTCATCTGCCACGGAGGCCATTTTCGCAGCATGGCCTAGCAGGCCCGAACAAACTATCATAAGAACAAACACAATCATAATTAAAATAAAGAAAATAAGCCTTTCTGTTTCCCACCCGTCATTCTAAGTACCCGAGTTAGGTGTTACCTAGCAGAAGCGACATTTAAAGCCATGTTTACTTACCATCCGCATTCTTTGCCACAATACAATTTTACTACATTGCACAAATCATGCGATTTTGCAATAATTAGTACGCAAACCACTATATTAATATTATTTTACTTTACAATTTGTAAATAAGTTAAATTTGCACATAAAGAGCAGTTACCATTAATGTAAATGTTTATTAAAGTGCAGATTGTTGGTTAATTTGGCAAACAATTAATATCGTTAAATTATTATCCCTATTATGGAGGATTAAACATTTATATTATTTACCTTGCTCCATCAATTCCCCCCTTTGGTGATTTTTATCACCACAAAAACCCATGTTACACAATTATCAGATAAAATGTTTCTTGTCCACTTGTTTTTGTTAGTTTACACATCAGTGGCCTTCTCATCTTGTCTTTTTGTTCTTTTATACATGTTTTCTTTTAGTTCTTCTAATTCTATTTCTCCCATTTCCCGTTCTCTTTCTTTATTTATCTTATTTTCTCTTTTTCTCTTATTTTGTCTTTTTCTCCTTTTAATACATACATAAGCTAATTTCACTAATAACACCATTATTATTACTACTGTTGCTGATATCAAAACTTTCCCTATAACAGAACCACCTATTTCAGTGAACCATTTATGTATTGAGGAAAAACTCTTACCAAGTTTCTCCCAGGCACCTTCAACCTCCAGTGGAGCAATCTCTTTGTGCAAATCAGTAATATTCTTTATATACTTCTGTATATTTTCAATTTTATCTGGAATGTAAGTGCAACAATGTTGGACTTTCAGCATTCCACAGACTCCACCCTCTTTTGCCAAAAGAATGTCAAGGGCAAGTCGATTTTGCATCACCATAGCTCTCATGGCAATCATCTCGGTATTTACCATCAAGAACCCTCCAGCAGTATTCGTTGATAACCGATCTACTACTGTGGACAGTTTCCGAATTTTAAATGCATTCAAAGATATACCCACTGCTGGTATCAATGCTCCAAAAATGTCACCAACTATTTCTGAAAAACTTTCCCTTTTCCTACGTGTTAATGTTTCACCCATTTCGTGTATTCCTTTTTCTCCTCTCTCCACATGAATTTTTTTGGGAAAGACCAGGTTTAATAACATGACCCATACCAATGGTCCGGCAATCTGTAATAAGCTTTATTTCCGTAAATATAATAGATCCCTGGAAATATTGGATCTTTTCCTCCTTTGAATCCCCATCCTCCTAAAATTTTGTAAGTGTCTCGACATTCACTGGAACCCACGAAATAGTTATCATACCTAGTCTTATTTCTACTAATGCACAACTTTCCCTGTTGCGGCCAATCCAAAGTCATAGCTGCATTTGTCTCTCTCTTATCATGATTTTTCTCTTCAAACGCCCAAAGGGGTGTTTTTGTCTCTTCTTCTATTACTTTTCTTTGTAACTTAACTCTTCTGTTTTCTACCATCTCTAAAAATACCTTTTCCTCTTTCTTTAATTCACAGGTAAGATTGGGCCTAATCACATACTCTAATGTTAAATCTTTATCTTCTAGGAAAAATTCACCAAACATTCTTGCTTCTTTCACCTTGTTCAGTTCAGGGATTATAGGAACTTTCGCAAAAACCTTATTTATGTCAGTATAATAATATTCTAATCTACCTGTTTTATAAAATAAAGTAGCTAAAACACTACATGTTATCCCATATGTCAAAGGAAGGTGATGATAGGTCACACCTTCTGTGACAGACGCAGGTAATTGCATACGAACATAACAATCCCTTACATCCATTGTTTCTACATACTCATATAACAATTTTGTGAAAACATTCTTAGAAAAATCAGTTATGGACCTATCCTTATGCAAATCAGTACTATCTATTAATGTTGCTGTGTTCTGTGTGTTAGCTTCTTTATCCTTTTTCGTGTTGTTCCCTAATATGGATGTTTCCTCTACAGCTAACCTAATTGGAATTGTGATTGCTAAAATAAGCCAAATAAACATTAATAAACCTGTACAAAAGAAACACATTCTACACCATCTGCGTAAAAACTCACATCTAGATTTTCTATTCTCTATGTCTACCATCCTGTTCTATTACTTAGCTATATATATATATGTGTACAGAAAATGTGTCACCACACCTCAGAATGACGTATCAGCCACTCTACCCATTTACTTTGTCTTGTTTGGTACTTTCTTCAGTTCTTTTCAGAACTCTTTCTTGTCTCGTTCAGGTTTTGATGTCCAGTCCGGGTTTTCTCTTTACCTTTTCAGACTTGTTGCACTTCACTCTCACCCATTGGTTTGCAGCTTTCTTTTGGGCTCTCGTGAGTGTTATCTTCTTCTTTAATGTCAGTCAATGCGATGTATAGCCACTCAGGTGACTTATATTTCAGATTAGGTTTCTTCACTCTTTTCGTTTTCTGCAATTGTTTTCCACTTTGTTTTCCTTGTTCCCTTTGACTTGTTATCTCATTTACCTGTTCTGCATTATTTCTATTTAAGTTTATTATCTTGTACCTTAGTCTTTTGACTTCGTGGGGCCAATGGTCTCCTTTTCTTGGCCTTTTTGGTTCACTTTCCTTTTCCTCTCGTTCAGTTCTCCAAGTCCTTTTTCTTGGTCCTAGTCTCTGCTTTCTCTCTTCTTCACTTTCTTCTGATTCTGTTTCAGATCTTACTTCACTTCCTCTTATTCTGAACTTTATGGTTTCGTTCTCATTGTCTAAATCGGAACTTTCTTGTGTCTTTTCTGTTGGGACACTTGTTTCTATCCCTCCTCGAGTTTCTTCCGGATTCTTGTTAATCTCTCTGTCTGTTTCTAAATTTCCCTGTTGTTCTTCAATTTGTTGATCTGTCCCTATTGCTCCTCGGGGTTCTTCCGATTTTTCTTCTATCTCTCTATCTGAATCTAACCCTTCCTCAACTAATTCGACAATCTTTGAAGGAAATCTACCATAACTCGTGCTTGGCTGATCATTGTCACTGTCTCTTTGTTCAGTTTCTTCGTTTATAATGTCAGTTCTCCATTTATTCCTTTGCTTTCCATCACAATCTGACTGGTCTGTTTCAGATGCCGAACTGGTATCTGATATTTCCAGATGTCGACTTACTGGTCGATTTTCAAGTTCTGGAACTTTTGTTACTTCAAATTCTTCTTCTGTTGTCAAGCTTGTACCTGGGTCTTCCAGATGTCGACTTACAGGCCGATCTTCAAGTTCTGGAACCCTGCTTGTTTCGACTTCTGCATCAGATGCTGACCTGGTATCAGATATCTCCAAATGTCGACTTACAGGTCGAGCTTCAGGATCTGGGACTCTGATAGTGTGGCTGGCATGCACCCAGTTTTTCACTCCAGCACATTTGACAGCAGTTGTTGTCACCAGGATAACTTGATGTGGCTTATCCCAGCGAGGAACCAAACAGTTTCTTCTTCTGTGGACTTTTATGCGGACCCAGTCTCCTGGACTCAAATCATGAGCTGGTTTTCTTTCAAGAGTGGTCGCATCCGGTCCAACCTGATGAAACACAGAATGTACCACATCAGCCAATCCTTTGCAATAATCCAATACGAGATCATCAGTTATAGTCAGCAGTTTGTTGACAGGTACATGTGCTTGTCTCATTGCTCATCCCATGATTATTTCGTGGGGACTTAGACCTGTTTTTCTGTCAGGTATACTTCTGATAGTCATCAGTACCAATGGTAGGGCATCAGGCCATTTGAGTCCTGTGGCTTGACACATTTTCCCTAACCTATTCTTTATTGTTCCATTCACTTGTTCTACTACTCCAGAAGCCTCTGGTCTGTAAGCACAGTGTAATTTCTGTTGAATGTCAAGAGCTTCACATATCAGTTGGATTAGTTCATTTTGGAAATGTGTTCCTCTATCTGTTTCAATCATTACTGGAAAACCATATCTTGGAATGAATTCTCTCAGCAGGAGCTAAGCTACAGTAACTCCATCATTTCTTCTTGTCGGATAGGCTTCCACCCAACGAGAAAACAAACAAACGACCACACGAACATACTTCAGTCTATTGCTTGGGGGCATTTCAATAAAGTCCAGTTGCATTCTAGTAAAAGGACCTCCTTCTCGCCCTATTGTTCCTAGACTCACTACTGTTTTTCTTCCTGGATTTATCTGTTGGCAGGTACGACATCTTTGACAAAGACTCTCAGCTATAGCTCTGAATTTTGGATTATACCAGGTTTGTCTGAAAAGTCGGATCATGGCATCCCTTCCAATATGAGCTTGTCCATGGTACATCCGTGCCATGTTAGAAATCATGCTATCAGGCATAACTGGTCTTTCATCTCTATAAACCCAAACGTCATCTTCCTCCCTTTTTCTGCATCCTGCTTTTATCCAACCATCTTTCTCCTCATTGTTTGCTTCTTCCTGTAATTGTCTTACTTCATCCCATGTTTCAACAATGTTAGTAAACAGCAAGGGACATGAAACATTCTCTCTTTCTCTCCTTCGGTTTAACGAAACCATATTTCTAGCACAATATTGGGCTATTTCATCAGCATACCTATTACCCATGGTACTGTAATCCGCCTCATTTTTGTGTGCAGCACACTTCACCACTGCGATCTGTTTAGGCAGCTGTATCGCCTCAAGCAATTTCTTCACAAACTCACCATTTCTAATTGGAGTCCCTGCAGACGTCAAGAAACCCCTCTGGGACCAGATCTGTCCGAAATCGTGGACCACTCCGAAGCCATACTGGCTATCCGTGATCACCGTAATTCGAACATTCTTTCCCAGTTTGCATGCCTGAATCAGAGCAATCAGCTCAGCTATTTGGGCTGAACGTATCCCTCTCAAACAAGATGCTTCCATTATTGCAGCTATGTACACACAGCATACGCCGCACTCAAAACTCCTTCACTCGTCCTAAGACACGAACCGTCCACAAACATCACATAATCTGATTCTTTCAAGGGCTCATCCTTTATGTCCGGCCTAGGTTTCGTACAGAATTCAAACACGTCCAGACATTTATGATCGACTTCATCTTTGTCTCCTACACTCTCTTCATCTGGCAATGATGTTGAAGGATTCACACTTGTGCATCTGTCAATGGTTACATTGTCTGCACTCAAAATCACCTTTTCATACCTAGTCAGCCGACTATGTGTCATGAATTGGGTTTTGGTTCTTGTCAAAAGAATTTCAACAGAATGTGGAACATATACTCTCAATGGATATCCCATCACAATACCTTCACTCTGTTCCAGACTTACACAAGTAGCAGCTACTGCTTTCAGACAGCCAGGCAACGCTTTTGCTACCAGGTCTAAAACAGCTGAAAAATATGCAATAGGTCTTTTCATCTTTCCATGTCTTTGCACCAAAACTGAAAGTGCACATCCATCTCTCTCACTACAATACAGCTCAAATTCTTTTTCATAATCAGGCATTCCCAGTGCCGGTGCTTCACACAACCTTGTTTTTAGTTCTTTGAAAGCTTTCATTTCTTCGTCATTCAATTCAAACGGATCTTTGACATCCTTTTTTGTCAATCGCTGTAAAGGTTTTGCAATCAATGAAAATCCACGTATCCACTGTCGACAATATCCAACCATTCCAAGGAACATTCTCACCTCTCTCTGTGTCATTGGAGCTCTCATTCCTCGGATAATCTTTATTCTCTCTGTCGTTACCTTCCGCATCCCCTTCTCAATCTTGTGACCTAAGTATTGAACTTCCTGCTGACAAAATTGTAACTTAGACGGAGACACTTTGTGTCCTCCTTTGGCTAAATGGTTCAGTAAAGCAATTGTGTTGGTAACACATGCTTCTTTGGTCTTTGATGCCACTAACAGGTCATCAGTGTATTGAACCATCACAGATTTTTCAGGCATTCTTAAATCTTCTAATGATTTCTTTAGGATCTGATTAAAGATTGAGGGGCTTTCGGTATACCCTTGAGGAATTCGGCACCATGCCAAAATACGCTCTCCGAACCGGAACGCAAATAATGGCTGTCTATCTGGATGTAATGGAATGGAGAAAAATGCATGGCACAAATCAATAACTGTGTACCATTCTGCATCATGTGGAATCTGGTACAGTATTACAGCGGGGTTTGGCACAATTGGACAACAAGGAATAACAATTTTATTTATTTTTCGTAAATCTTGCACTATCCTATATGTCCCATTTGGCTTTTTCAGTCCCATTATAGGTGAATTACATGGACTGCTCATTATTTCTTTCAAAATTCCCTGTTCAATCATTTTATTGATTACGGGTGTTATTCCTTCAATAATTTCTGGCGTCAATTTATACTGTGGAGTATTTGGGTAATTTGTTCCTTCTCTTACAGAAATTTTTACAGGGTCTACTCCTCTCATTAACCCAATGTCTTCGCCTGTAAAATCCCATACATCAGATCTGACTGTTTCTTTTAACTCAATTGGGATTTTCTCTACATCAAACACAGGAAACATGTCATTTACTCCTGGTTCTAGTTCTGCCATTGTCATTTTATATAAAAACATCTTCATCTGGTGTCTGAAATGCAATACCATCCGGGGTACAATAAATGGTGCAATTCATTTTACACAGCAGATCGCGTCCTAGCAAGTTTACAGGACTGCAATCACACACCACAAATCTGTGCATTTCTCTGAATGGTCCAACTTTCATCTCTACTGGTTTGGTAAGAGGCGCCTTAATCTGCTGGTTTGAAACACCTACGACTTGGATATATTCACTTGAGAGAGGAAGGTTTGAAATTTCCACTGATCTAACAGTAGAACGGGTAGTTCCAGTGTCCACAAGGAATGTAACATTTACACCATTCACTTCTCCATCCACAAATGGACCTGACTGATCTACCTCTAGAGTTGCGCCAAGTACGCACTCTTCCTCCTCTCCTAGGCACCGTCATAAACTTTCATCCGAATCATTTCCATCCTGCCGTAACCAATACTGCGACACTGCAGCTGCGCGCGGCAATTTTGTTACCTGCTCTCCTCCGTAGAATTCTGTCTCTGCACTGTATCTCTGGGGGTTTACACTCTTGGGAAGAGGTGGTTGTGGCACCTGACTCTGTCGAGTAACTACCTGCGGTTGTTGCAGCTGTTGGTAACTCACCTCACTCTGCACCTGCGGATTTAATGATTGATTTTCCGTATTAGCCTTTGGAGGGAATTTACACTTGTTTCTCCAATGCCCTAATTTTCCGCAGTTATGACATGGCCATTTCTTTTTGGCCTCTTCTATAATCATTTGACCTTTACCTTTACCTATATTCGGTTTGGATTTAGTCTGTCCTGTCTCACCAGTCTGATTATTCATTTGAGCTTCTTGTTTTTCTGCAACCTTTACTTGTGCCCACATCGCCTTTTCTTTTAATTTACGCTGTCTACACTCAATGTCATCACTACAATATTTAGCATATCTCAACACTTCGTCCACAGTGCTGTTTTGCCAGCACAACATGTGCTGCTTTATCATTTCACTTATCTCTGGTTTCAATCCATAAACAAATCTATATACAAAATGACTCATGTCCTTTTCACTTAAAGTCTCATAACCGCTATACTGTTTGAAAACCAAAAGTAGCCCTTCATAGTAGGCATGTACAGATTCTTTACTCTCCTGTGTTGTTCTATCAATTTTTAGCCAATCAGTTTCTTTTGGTGGAATTTTGTTTCTCAAAAAAGTAATAACTTGATCATACTTCCTCATTACTTCTGGACCTGGCGCTCCAGTTTTTGCATCTCTAGGATATTCTTCTGTTGGCCAATCAATGGTAATCTTACATTCTGTCCATAAATCTGCTGGTACTACAATGTCAAACAATCCATCCAAATCTACCCACAACACCTTCGAAACTTTGACAAACCTTTCCTCTTGTCTGTACCACTCTACAGGTTTTTCTCTCAATTTCGGAAAATCATTTGTAAATGACAATATATCTTGTCTGGACCATGGAACATGTACATAGCTACCTCCTGGAGTCTCTCTCATTGGATACTCCCGTACGATTGATTCTCTGTCTTTCACCGTAAAAGCCAAAGACGCTTTGTCGGTTGTTCCCTCTTTTCTTTTGGTCCACCTGCTCCTCCATCTTTCCACATCACCCCATTTTCTCAATAACACAATCAGTTCTTTTATCTGGGTTAATCGTCCTGATGTGTTCAGGTTTTCTATATCTTTCTCAACTTTTGGATGATGAAATTGTTAGTGACCATATTGCTAAGTTTCTGAAAGGGGTGGTCAGAACTAGAAAAATGATGCAAGGCCCGAACCTCGATTAAACGAGAATGGTTATCAATCATGTTTTGGTGGTGCACTGAACTGAGAATGTGGTTTTCTCTTTTTAATCGATCGATTTTATTTGTGTGTAAATTGTATTTGTTGCTACATGTTTTAAGTTTTTATGATTTTATTTATATGCTTGTAATATTCTGTTTGTATTAATCGACGTGTTGCCTGCTTTTATGATCTGATTTTTCAAATCGAATAAAGCGTATCTTTACTTGACTATATCTTTCTCACAAAAATCTACCCTATATGGTTTCTGCAAACTCCTAACTGTTACAAATTCTACTCCTAGTTCATTCGCTGTCTCTTCCAATTTTTCATGTAAATTTCTAGCTCTCCAAGTAATAATACTCTTGCATAAAAACATGATCTCTTCATCCTATGATTTCAATTTTTCAGTACCAATAGTCCCTAAAATCAACTCTTCCATGTCTATCTTTAGCCTGATTACATCCAATGGTTGTGGTTCTGCATCTTTCTTTTGCAAATTTCTCATCCATTCATTTAATTCTTCTGGAGTCGGACCTACAGGTGTACGATTAATTTCTATCCAATTTTAGTTTCTCTCTGGCGTTTCAGATGCTGACTCACTTCCCATAGGAATCCTTTTTATTTCACTCTCATTACTGTCAAGTTATTAGGCGGACTCGGTCTATAGGAGCTGACCAAATCTCTTGTCTCCCTAGTTTCTGGAATTATCCCTTCTCTCATTCTTTGCATATTCAAGTTCATTGGGATGGTTAAAGAATGCTCATCTATTCTTTGGTTTTCAAAAACTGGTATTACGGGTCCTATTGTCACTGGCACAGTCACAGCTTCCATGTTCATTGTTAACTCTCTTATTTTCTCAGTCAATTCTCTTGTGGTTTTTGCTAACTCAGCTGCATTACCATTGTCGGACTTCTCACTTTGTGGCGTTTCTAACTGTTCATTTGACCTATTTATATCATATCTTCGTTCTGGGCTTTTATTCCTCCCAGTTTCCATTGGCGGTGCATTGGGTGTCACCACCGCAGAATTCTGTTGATATGGAGGAGGTTTTCTGTTTAAAATGTCTTCCAGCAATTCATCCTCTGTTTCGCTACCTCCATACCCGTACCTCTCTGTAACTGTATGTTTCTTTTTCTCTGTACACTTCTTTCCTGCAACCTCTTCAACTGTTAGAGCTGGAAACAAACCATCTGTCATATTAGCATATCTCCAACGTCTCATCCTGTCTTCAGGATTCACTCCCATACCCTTCCATGAACTAAACTATAATTCTTTGCTCCTCTGTGTCTTTCTCTTTCATACATCTCATCTTCTCATTCACCTAACGCCTCAAACTGTGTCGGTCTAGGTCTTGGCTCAAGTTTCATCATTTTCTCTCTCAAATTCCAAAGTACAGCCGTGCTAAATGAACCATTTTCTGGAAAAGCCAATACTCCATCATTCTGAGTGTATTTTGTCCAATTCTCTAACCAAATGCAAGTATGATAACCATATTTCAGCATCATATGAGAAGCTGGCGTTTTCGGTGGAGGAATTACTTGTCCTTCTCTAGTCACTACCTTCTTGTCTTTCTTGAAAAAGTTTTTAATTTTTGCCATCCATGACGGTTTTTCTCTACAATACTCATAATAAGCCATATTTCACGATTCTTCCTTTCTGACAAACTCACAACTCTGTTCTGTTTATTATGCGCTATTCGGACCTATTCCAGTGCGTCTCACACTAACGCACCAATCCGAAGACTGTACGTCACTCCTACGGACCTATCCCAACGCGTATCACACTAACGCACCAATTAGAACGTTCTTCGTGTTTCCCAGCACTGGCCAATCCCAGCGCGGTCTTTTGTCAACGTCAGTTCTACTCCTGACCCCTCCTTTACAAAAATTATCGGCAGTTCTTTTCTTGACTAAATCTTATTAGTTACAACGTAAAACACATTTCCATTGCCTGTTTTCGCTAAACAAAAGAGATAGTTTATTCTATCTTGCAAGAATACTGTTTCGTTCGATAAGTGTAGCACTTCCCTCTACCTTACCCTTCTTTCAAGCAAGGGGTAAACCCGTTTCTCTGGGGATAAAACACATGTGGAGACTACACTGCTCCTGAGAATTAAGGCCAGAGTTTCACAAGAAAACCGGTTGCTATTTCACTCATACACGTTTTACACATGAAATGTCCCTATCATAACACAGTAAACAACAAGGGGGACAATGAGGGCTTGATAAAGGTCCACCGTACTTGCCCTGGTTAGAACTAGAAGACAAAAGAGGTACGGTGTTCCTGGGTGGCAAGTTGGCCACCTGGTTAGTACTCAGAGTGGTGGGGGTGGGGAATACCTCCTTTCGGAACTAGGACCCTCACACACCCAGCAAGCTAGGTGTCATGCTTCATCATATGGGTCTGCTCCTCGTCGAGCCGGCGCTGCAATGCTCGACGGGCACCCATAAAGGGGCTCTTTATCGGAGATCTTTTGTTCCTTGCCGTATAGGTGCCGTGGGTGTGAGGGGCCTGGTAAGATGTAGATGTGGTGTGTGGGTTAAAACAGGTAAGGGAATCCTCTATAATTATTTTTATTCTGGAGAGGTCACAACCTGAATAAAAAGTAAAAAAAAAAAAGGGGAAGGAGGGCGACTATTTTGTTTTAATCTGACAAATTACGCTCTACCCCTTGGTCAACATGTTTCTCGCCTATAAAATGTCTCTAATAGATCAGTTGGCGATTCCTCAGGACCTAGTGACTAAATGAAAACTATCTACAGTGTGTGGTGTGGTTCTACATACCACTTCTTCTCTCGGTAGGACGTTGCCCCGGAGAAAAGCAGCCAACCTCTTAAGGATTCAAGTGCTGCTTCATCAGACCGCAGCGGAGTATATGGACACTCAACGTAGTGTCGCTGCTCCCGCTCAGAGCAGTCCAGCTCACCTACCCGCTCTGCTGCATCAGGAAGTCGCCCTCCTTCCCCTTTTTTTTTACTTTTTATTCAGGTTGTGACCTCTCCAGAATAAAACCCCACGGCAAGGAACAAAAGATCTCCGATAAAGAGCCCCTTTATGGGTGCCCGTCGAGCATTGCAGCGCCGGCTCGACGAGGAGCAGACCCATATGATGAAGCATGACACCTAGCTTGCTGGGTGTGTGAGGGTCCTAGTTCCGAAAGGAGGTATTCCCCACCCCCCCACCACTCTGAGTACTAACCAGGTGGCCAACCTATCATAACACAACCTGTGTTATCACCAATTTGAAAATCAGACAATGCACTATTCCATGTGACTTCTCTTGCCACACGTGTCCACTTCCCACTTTCCGGAAGCTTCAAAATTTTTGACTTACATATAACATAATACAATTCGACATGAAGTGTTAGACATGAAAATAATCAATAATCAATAATCACCAAACTAATCTATAGTAACCATAACACTGCTACCAAGAAATCTGATCCAGCGCGGCTAATATAAATTCTTCTCCTTTGGACATGCCATCCAGGTGAAACTCATTCACAACAACTATACCATATGACGGTGGGGCCCATAACACCGCACATCATACACTCGCTCCGTTATTCCCTGGATCACATCCACTTTTCCTTAAGGAGAAGAAACGAATTGCTGGAGTAACGGAATACCTTATTTAAAGTTAACAGAATATTACCTTAAACACCCATGTTTATTCAGTTTTAATCCTGTCGGTTTCTAAAACATCAAGGTATTCCGCTTTTTGGTCGATGGACCAACTAGTAGAATAAGTTGATGGCGATTAAGACCAGCTCAATCATTTAAAACCCTAATACATGTTAAATTCATGAAATGAACTAAAGAACCACAGACTCAGAATTAATTAGAAATAGATTTTATCTAAATTCAGTTTGCATGAGTGAGATTCTTAGTTTATTAATCACTTTAATACACTTCAATAGCATATAAGAAATAAATTTTATAAAGAATTATAATGCATACCCATTTGTTGCAGTTTGGAAAAATTCACCAAAAGCAGATCACAGCATGAAACTCCCAAAACTGACTGACTGTCCCGCTAACATCCTCCTCGACGGACCTCCCTTACAGGTTTCCCGCATCGGTCTCGTTCCTTTCCCAGTCAAGTTTTTAAAGTTCAGAAGAAAAATTCTCCAAAGAAATGCGGCCTATAGAAAATGGCAGCAGCTTCATCAGCAACACGCTCAATGTTCAAAATTATGCAGGAATAGCGCTCCTCCTACTTAAGAGTAGGTCCTCTTATACCCTACTACTAGCTTACTAAACGAAAAGTTGCAATCTTTGGGGGCGAGAATCACGCTAATTGGTCCATTGGAGGGGTGGCAAGAATCATAAGACAACATAGGAACTGATGCCAGTTAAATGAATAAATCAAAATTAATGTAAAATAATTAGAATATCACCACAACCTCACTAAGGTAAACGAATGCCTGACAAATGTGAAGCAGTGCTCTGAAATCAGATTTTTCAGTCAAATGTAGGCGTCTAGAGGAGGGCTCCCCTTAGGTGGTGTTGCTTCCAAAAGCTTCTGCAGCTCCCATGAGCCACTCTGCATAACGCAGAGTTCTGACCAGAGGTGCAGTTTGAGATCAGGTTCTAACCCTTACCAGCAGGTGTGCTATCCAGCTTAATCTGAGTAAGACTGACCCAACATCCACATCTTTGAGCATCACTCGCAGTGAGTAAGACTTGAGGTCTCTGCTAAAATGTTATACTTTATCAACCTTCTCTTCTACAGTACTGTTCTTAGTGCACTAAGAGCACAAATTGTGGTCCTTTTTCTTTTAATTTGATTCTTCTTTCTTTAGGTGAATAATGTGAGATGACTACAGGGCTTAGCACTAGTAAGTGAATATGAAACGACGACTGCTGAGGGTGGAGGCTGCCCTGGTATCCACACCTCAACAGCCAGCGACACAGGTCGTACTTGGAGTATTCCAGGTTATGGATGTCCCTGTGCAGTGGGGGCCTGCCCTCCCAAGGGATGAGCAGCGTACTTGGCGTCCCTCTACCCCAAGAGAAGCCTGCACCCGAGACACGCACACCACAGGATCTAAAGAGCACCCCATAGGGATAAAAACTCATTGGATGGGACTGCCGCACAGGAACAGGAGTCACCCAGTGGCAGGCTCCTCCATTAGGGCAGAGGAGCATCGCCCTCCTGCTGCCAGGGCCGTAAAGGTGAAAAATAAAATTGTAATAAATTGATTTTATTACCATTTTATTTTGGCGATTAAGACCAGCTCAATCATTTAAAACCCTAATACATGTTAAATTCATTAAATGAACTAAAGAACCACAGACTCAGAATTAATTAGAAATAGATTTTATCTAAATTCAGTTTGCATGAGTGAGATTCTTAGTTTATTAATCACTTTAATACACTTCAATAGCATATAAGAAATAAATTTTATAAAGAATTATAATGCATACCCATTTGTTGCAGTTTGGAAAAATTCACCAAAAGCAGATCACAGCATGAAACTCCCAAAACTGACTGACTGTCCCGCTAACATCCTCCTCGACGGACCTCCCTTACAGGTTTCCCGCATCGGTCTCGTTCCTTTCCCAGTCAAGTTTTTAAAGTTCAGAAGAAAAATTCTCCAAAGAAATGCGGCCTATAGAAAATGGCAGCAGCTTCATCAGCAACACGCTCAATGTTCAAAATTATGCAGGAATAGCGCTCCTCCTACTTAAGAGTAGGTCCTCTTATACCCTACTACTAGCTTACTAAACGAAAAGTTGCAATCTTTGGGGCGAGAATCACGCTAATTGGTCCATTGGAGGGGTGGCAAGAATCACCTCCTTGCCCTCCTTGTTCAAACCGGTTCTAAAATATTTTAAGGATTATGTTTTCACACGACCTTTGGGTAATAGCAGTCCAATTGACAGTTCCACTAAATGTTTCATTTTATCGTCGCAATTTGGGCAGTCCATTGTTAATTCATTTGGGTTCGTCTCTCATTCTCACGGATACGTGCTGAGTTTTCTTGGCACTCTCCTCCAGCTAGGTCAGACTGACCTTGACACTTCTCACTCCGGGCTTGAGCTGCACCCACGTGGTTTAGCTCTATGGCTTTCTTCCGCTTAGAGGCCATCTTTGTGTCTGCACATGACCTCATCTGCCACGGAGGCCATTTTCGCAGCATGGCCTAGCAGGCCCGAACAAACTATCATAAGAACAAACACAATCATAATTAAAATAAAGAAAATAAGCCTTTCTGTTTCCCACCCGTCATTCTAAGTACCCGAGTTAGGTGTTACCTAGCAGAAGCGACATTTAAAGCCATGTTTACTTACCATCCGCATTCTTTGCCACAATACAATTTTACTACATAGCACAAATCATGCGATTTTGCAATAATTAGTACGCAAACCACTATATTAATATTATTTTACTTTACAATTTGTAAATAAGTTAAATTTGCACATAAAGAGCAGTTACCATTAATGTAAATGTTTATTAAAGTGCAGATTGTTGGTTAATTTGGCAAACAATTAATATCGTTAAATTATTATCCCTATTATGGAGGGTTAAAAATGTATTTTATTTACCTTGCTCCATCACATGCAAACTATAAATCACTCTACCTAGCTGTCTTAGACAGCTGGGTGGAGAGCCGGCACAGGCCTCTGGTGCCTGCAGGAGCATCGAGGCAGCCCGCTCCTGCCAATCCTGCCGCTGCTCTCATGCTGCTGGACATTATCAGCAGCATGAGAGCAGTGTCTGGATTGGTGTGGAGGATTGAATTGCTTTTGTTAATTATTAGAGTTCGCTAATGTTCCTGATAGCTGGGGATGAAAAATGTATGTGTTTTTTTTATTTGTAGAAAGTCGATGTACCGGAAGTTGTGTTTTGGGCTTAGTTTCTAGTTGCGACTTCAGACAACTTGGGGCCTAGTAAAGTTTCTGGTATTGCGTGTTTCGTTGCCTCACCAAATATTTGGGGTACCAGCTGCCACTGGAGTCACCCCTAGGAAAGAAGTGCACCGCAGAAGTAGGCGTGCACCCTGCTCTGCCTTTTATCCACAGCACTTAAGTCTATTGAAATACAGAGGACAAGTTCACGACCAGGGATTAGACCGAACTGCCAAGCCATGTCTTCCCTGGACCGGAATCAAGCATCCTAGGACCGGTTTCAGGCTATCAGCCTTCATCAGCCACATTCCGTCCATCATCTTGTGTGTTTTGCATTTCGCCCTAAGTGTGAAGGGTATGCCCAGACGTGTTCCCGTGCTCACTACGCCACTGAAGTCAAGCTATCCTGGCTGATGAAGGCTGATAGCCTGAAACTGGTCCTAGGATGCTTGATTCCGGTCCAGGGAAGACATGGCTTGGCAGTTCGGTCTGGACTGTTCCCATGAGGCACAGGGTCAAGACTGATTTGCATATGGCTATGTCTGAACTGGGGTGGCGTGGTGAAGCAAAATAACGATGGATTAAACCCAGATCTGTGACTGGGGGTGAATGTTTGCCAATGTGCAGCATTCCGTCCATCATCTTGTGTGTTTTGCATTAGATGGTATTTAGACAAAATATCTGAAACAAAAATATTGTGGGACAAAATATCGTTTCAAGAATATTGAGGAGAAAAGTATTGTGAAGGTAAGTTTACATAGGTAAGGAAAGTTTCACTATATATAACTCCACATATATGCACCTTGACAATATATATATATATCTTCAAGGTGTGTAGATGTGGAGTTAAGAATAGTAAATCTATACTTACCTATTTGCACTTACCTTCTCAATATTTTGCTCCTTGATATTTTTGACACGATATTCTGTCATAATATTTTTGGTTCTGATATTCTGTCAGTGATCCCTCTTGCTCTTCGTTTCACTCACCTTCTCAGTTTTTCTCTAGTTTCTTCTTACTTTCCTTCTCTTCGCCAGTCTGAATTCTCCTTTTTCTCTTTTATTCGCGTTTCTTCTTCCTTTCTCTTGACCACTTGGGTTTGCCATTCCCCTCACCCTTCCCCCTCTCTTCCTGTTAGGATTGGCATTTTGCTGATTTTCTACCAGCACCACTGGTAGTTTAGTACCCTTGCTGGTACAAAAATAGGCAAAATCGCTTAAAGCCAGTATTTTTAGCTCTTATCTGTACATACTTCAAATAGCAAATATAAATAGAAAGCCCTTTTAAATGCTCTCTTCTTTGATGATCCCAGACTAATAAATAAAACAAACAAAGGCAGAAAAGTCATGTTACAAATAAATATATACCATTAGGTTAAACTCTTATTTGTCATGTCCGGGCCCTTGCAGGCTCTTAAAACACCAACAAATTGCCAATATTTTTCTCTTGAAAAGGTGGCAACACTACTTCCTGTTGGCTTTGTACGGTTCCTTGTAAGACTTCCCTGTCCTGACTTCTTACTTGCTCTTCATTCTTTCTGGACCTACGTGTCCTACTCTTCCTGGGCCTACGTATCTGACTTTCATTCCCTGGTCCTACCAGTACTTTCCTAACCAGGGCTAATGGTGATTGTCCTCCATCTTCTATCTACCAGTCCTAATAACCTTTTCCAACCTACCCTTGTTCCAGAGCCAACCCACTCTCCATTCTTCCAACCACCACCCTGTGTGGCCTGCCTGCTTAACAGCAACCTACCTTTCCCTGAAAAACCCTTTTAACATTGATTCATCTTATCCAAGCATATGGGAATGAACCTGGCCAACGCCCTTTGGGTACCTTTCTACTCAGAGACGTGACTTCGTGTGGGTGGTGTCCACTACTGAAGTCCCGCCTGTCTGCTCTCACGGGACATGCAGCAAGAGATGGGTCCACTGCCTTTGACTCATGAAACCAGACTAATCCCATATGATCAATCCGGGATTGCTTACTTTCTCTTTTCCTCTTTTCCAGTGACTCTGTACCTTAACCTTACCAGCCTGGCAGGCTCCCAAACGTGGGGCTGTCGCTTTGTGAAGAGAGAAATATGGATGCGCTCTTTAACCCTAAAGTCCTATGGTCTGCATATGACACTAGGCCACTGGTTCAAGGTAGCGGGTTGGCCCCACTCTAAAGCCACATGGTGGAGTCTCCAATTGAGGTTATGCATCCTGCATGGTTCCTCTAACTACAACTGGATGATGGCCCCATTACTTTAGTACAGGATCTCGTCTCCTGACTTGATCTGGTTGTCCAAGGGACTGTCGGGTGCAGCACTTCTGCTGGAGACCATTTGACTGGACCCGATGACCAGTAGTGCTTCTGCTTACAGTGTGTTGGGAGGCTTCTGTGGCGGAATGCAGGGGAACGTTTGGGGGGTGATGAGGGTGAAATTGTGCCTTACACAGAGCAGATGTCTGTAAAGTTGTCACATTACCCATCCCATGACACGGTCTCCAACAGCAACATACCCCTCGACTTAGCAACTGTGCACATTTCCATAATCATTATTGCAGGTATTCCTTAGCTCCAAATTTCATTCTCCATGCACAAACAAATTACAGCACACAAACCTTGTCCATCTAGTGTGCAGTGCAGTGCATTGTCTTATTTCACCCTTTACAGGTTGCTTCAACAGGATGCTCTTCTACCGTGTCCTGGACAGAGTCCCATGACTTAATATGTCTGTGCTACCCGCTGTACATGCTTCCAGTGGCAGTACAACACGCCAACTCCAGGAGGAAGAAACAACGACTGGCGGCCCAGAAGTTCACTATCTGAAAGAGACTCAAGCAGAGCATCAGAGACTAGTTAATCAGATCAGTCTCTGAGAAACAATGTGACAGCCCTGGGGCAATGAGGAAGAGCCCGACAGGCTGGTCTGATAGGTCAGTGTGTGGGCGTTTTTTGCCTATTTGTGGGCCTATGATGGGTCGGTTTTTACTGTTGATTTCCTTACTATAAAAAACAAACATTGTCTCCAGCAAGCTTTAATCCATGCAATCTTCCATACCTTGCAAAGCATGTCTTTACTAGCTCAGAAACACCCCAGTTTGCAAACATGGGCAATTTTTAAGCTTTCTAATTCACTAATGAAGGCTACTTTTATTTTGATGGCCAGGCCTTTTTTCTGCCCCAGTCCGACCCTGCTGATTTGCCATTCAATAGAACTTGAAAGATGGTAAGCGGCAATTGCAACTTGCAGTAAGATACTCACCGACAAAACAGATGACATGCTTCCAACGGAAGACGGGGGTATGCTAACAGAATCAGTGAAGTTGGGAAGAGAACAGGCAGAAAGGACACCATTCGTACAATTCGTACAAACGTCAGGAACATAAACGAGATGGCCCTAAAGACATTTGCACTCACCCTAGCCAGAGAAAATAGAATCTACTGGCAGGACTTCCACCATGATTCTTTTACTAAAAGATGTCTTCACTGATCAAGTGCTCTCCCACTCCTTGCGTATGACCATTTCAATCCCGGCAGACCATGGCACATGATGCTCCTCCCAGGCTTATTAGTGCAACACCACAGCCGTGGCCCTGGTTTGATTCATAACAAGTACTATATGGGCTGTAAACACCCCCATCCAAAGACAACACATTTCATCCTTCTTACACTGACACTAGATGGGACTGGCAATCCTCCAAGAGAAGCCAAATGTGCTGATCTCATGAAACACCTTGGCAGCCAGGACTCCCACTCCTCCTTGTGGCAAGTACGGCCAAGAGGTAACTGTTTTGACGCATAACAATTCCTATTTGATACAGAAGCTACCAAATACTGACCCCTTATGCCACTGTGTTCTGGTTGGCAAGCTAAATTCCATGGTGATCTGCTTATTGAGTACACCTGGGACTAATACAGATGATCCTGTTTTTTATGGCTGTCTTTTGACAAATGCTCCTCTGTTACCACTGAATACAGAGTGGAGATGTCATATGTGCCCTAGAACGCACCCTGGGTAGCCGGACTCAATTTCTTAATTTACCCATAAGGGTAGCGAAATGCATTACAAACATGGTCGTTGGTTGTGGACTCAACTTAGCGAGAGAAAAAGCAGAGGCAGTAGTTCATGAAACCCCCAGATAGATCCACCCTTAAAGGAGGGCACAACATAAGAGGAACTACCCAACCTGGCTACAGGCAGTGGGAGCCAAGGCTGAGGATCACAGGCACTCAGAGCTGCAACACAGCATGGACCACAAGTCCTCCTGAAAAGAGAGCAAGCAGGCAACAGATTCAGAAAAGGAAACCATAAATGACCACCGTCATCACGAAAAGTCAAATCCTAACCCACCTAGGCCCAGAGACCCGAAATGGAAATAGCTGAGCATTAACCCAATACTTTTTCCAGATCTTTTCAAGATATGAATCTTTGTACAACAAGGTCAATCGCATCATTGTGGGCAATGAAACTGGACAAGCTCAGAACCCCGCATGCATTTTCCACACATGTCTTTACTCTACAGTCACTATCCTGACTGTGACGTTACTACACGCTCCTATACCACGCAAGTCATTACAACGACTTGCCTTAGGCACTCACTGGACTTTGGAATAGTAACAATTACTATTCCAACTCCAGTCAGTGTATCAGTAGAGAAAGTGTTGGACTTTAAATCCGACACCAATCCAACAATGCGCCCGCTAAAGCAAGTCGTTGTAACGACTTACGTGGTAAAGGAACGCGTGGTAACGTCACAGCTGTGGTACTGACTGCGAAGTAAAGGCCGGTTATAGTCCTGCCAGCGGGGTAAAGGATGTTTCCCACGTCATATATGTAGAACAGTATCTTTGTTTCCACCAGTAATTAAAGACAATAGTAACAACGTGCTGCGCTTCCCAGCCTTGGTAGCACTGCATCACCTGGAACTTCTTTGCTCTTGTAGTATGGCCAGTTTTCATTAACCACCACCCAAGTGATCCTACAAGTGGCAAAATTTGCTTGTAGACTGTGTTTTGTGTTGGATATATTGTGACATCCCTGCTTTGTGAAACTCTTGAACTCTGTGTTGTGAGGTAACTTTATGGCAGTAGTTGTTTGGACTGTGTGATGTAGCCCCTTATTGTGTGAAGCTTTAACTATGAAGTTCTTTCAAGACTATATTCTTTTCGGAAATACTATAGACTTTAGGTGCCTTGCGTAATTTAGAGAAACAAGTAATCTGTAGACTATCGCGTGTGGTGTTCAGGTATGAATGTAGTACCATGGCTATGGAAATGTTTTATTGGTCCATTTGAGATTTCATCATTTGAAATATACGTATATATTACAGACATCAAGCATAGACGAGGTGCAGAACATCGTGAAAATTCATTATCAGCTAAAAATTCAGTCTCTCTTACTCTGTCTCATTGCTCTTTCCCAGAGTGAGAGAAGGACAAATCTGCAAATCCGTATCACTCCTGAGAAAGCTTGTATTCCAGAGTGTGACATGGCAATATAGCCAGAGACTAAAACAGACAACCGAGCAGGAGTCCCACAACGAGGAGGAATAACAACAGTAGATCATTAAGCAGACAGGAAAAAACTCACAGCAAGAGTCCTACAAGAGAGCAAGACCCCACACAAGACCAAACCATGTCCAGTGTGACAATGGGGTGACTGTCCAGTGACAAACTAGAGGACCACCTAAAGGCAGTCGAGAAGACAACCAACAGCACAGCAATCTGAAGGAAGACAAGAGCAGAAGAAGAGTACCAGTAGACAAGCCCATTCCCACCTCACCTGTACCCAAGAGGAGAGGCACATAAGAGGACCACTGCAGGTGTGTGCACGAGATCCAGACATGGGCCAGAGAAGCAGAGACAGCCAGGTAGCAGCTAGTACATATAGGGAACCCTGTTAGAACCCCAGATCCCTGCTGGAAATGGATGGAGAGCCTGTGAAAGCGGCCAAATGACAGCCAGGCCTCAAGCCGAATAGAGGAAGGGAGCAGCGCTCAACACTGCAGCCCCTAACAACAGCACCCCTGCGCCCACCAGGCCTGGGGGTGAGGAGGGCGGCAGGGTTGAATATTCGTGAGCTTTGCAGTCTCCTTATCTGCTTCTGATGTAGAGAGGCCTGCACTCCGTCAGAGCTGCAGGATACAGCACAGGATTAAGGAATGGAGTCAACCACTCCCAGGGCTTCAGGGGCTGACTCTGTCTACCTCTAGGTTGGAAAGGAAGCCAAGCAACAGCAGCCACCACAGCTAAAAGGTGACTCAGAAGAGCACCGCGGCATGGCCAAGTGCGGATCTATCACCGTTAAAGATTTCTGAGCAGGTGAAGTGGCAGCCCTGCATTCATCTGGCCCAGCCCACCACAATAGAGACAACAGGGCAAGGACCCCTAGCAGTAGAGCTTAGCTTCCAGCCAAACTTACCCAGGGGAGCCTAGACACCAATATAACGAACAAGCAAATGACAAAAAGATAGTCAAAGGCACCGCCCAGCATCAGGCCCAAAGATAGAGCCTAAGGCCAAGGAACATGGACAAGGGAGGCCTTTGAGGGTGGGGTCAGCCCATACCAATCTTTGCCCTCCGCCCCAAATAACCCTGGCAGCTTGCTCAGCATTGAACAAAAAGTCACGTTTATCTAAACAAACTGCAAGCACATTTGAAAACATACAATGTTATTAAAAAAATCCCATAGGAAGCAGAGGTGGTGGTGGTGGAGGGGGTTGGTTGTAACACCCCCAAAATAACAATACTGGAGATCAGAAGGTGAATGAGCTATGAAAATACTTTAGTTTTTATCTTATCACATTTGCTGTGCATTCAAAGAAAGAGGTCAAATGTCAGGCTATGTCTTCTGATAAATGTCTGCTTTTTATTGTAACAAGGCAATTGATGGTTACTTTTCTTTCTCTGACTGCAAAGTGGGAGAATTTTGTAATGTGATCTAGCTGACAATCTCGCTGGAGTACAGGGAGTGCAAAAAGGCTGACTGTAGGATGCCAAAGTTTTTCTAATATGCAACAAACATTAAATACCTGTAAATGAGCTGTACAAATATTTCAAAATATATCAGTAGTTAGGAAAGCTCAAATGCAGCACATTTTGTTTTGTGATTCTGAAGTGTGATGGAAACAAAGAGTTTAATAGGATTATGTTGGACTTGGCCCTTTTTGCAGGGTCATCCCTGAACTTTTTGCCTTCCTCCTGTACTCTTTCTGACCTGTTTTTGTTGGTTTTATGACTCTGGGCACTCTACCACTGCTGATCAGTGCTAAAGTGCATATGCTCTCTGTTATAAATTGATGTATGAATTAGTGACTCCATGATTGGCTTATTTGATTTACTGTCAGACCCTAGTACAGTGCACCGTGTGTGCCCAGGGCCTATAAATCAAATGCTGCTGGTGGGCTTGCAGCACTGGTTGTGCCACCCACCGGAGCAGCTTGGAAAGCGTGTCTCAGGTCTGCCATTGCAGAACCTGTGTGCAGTCTGGTACTGCCATGTCGACTTGGTAAGTGCACCCACTTACCAGTCCCCAAACCTTCCCTTTTCTACATGTTAGCCACCCCTAAGGTAGGCCCAAGGGCAGGGTGCATTGTAAGTAAAAGGTAGGACATGCCCTGGTGTGTGTGGCATGTCCTGATAGTGAATTACAGCCAATTTCGTTTTTCACTATTGCAAGGCTACCTGTCCCCATAGGCCAGAATGGGCAGTTTGATTATAACATCTTATAATCCTAACTGACCCAGGGAACATGGTAGAAAAACGAATTTAGTATGCCTGAACTCAGAATGATAAAATACATCTTTTAGTGAAGTTGGTTTTAACATTCTGTGTTTGAAAATACCACTTTTAGAAAGTAGGTATTTTCTTGCCTAACCATCCAGCCTGCTTCTGCTAGCTTGTGTATTGTATGTCTGGGTTTGTGAGTGACAGGGGCTGGGGACTCCAGGAGACAGGGTGAGTCAGCACAGGGCTGAATAGACCTATCTGCATATAGAGTGGTGGGAGGAGTAGCACCTGGGCCTGAATAGGGCTGTGCCTGCCTTCCACAATGCTGGCTCCACCTCCTGTGGTGCGGCTGATGTCCCTGGCCCACATTGACAAAGGAAGAAGGTGTGCACAGGCAGAATGCACCCAGAACTGGTTTGGACTAGGTACAGGACCCTCTGCCTTCAGAGGACAAAGGATTTGCTAGTATAAATATTGGGGCCCAGACCCCAAGACTTTAGATCACTTCTGGGAATCAAGACGAACCTTTGCTGAGGAGAAGAACCAGGAAGCTGAAGGAGGAGACTACCCCTGTGCTGCTTATTGTTGGGGTTGGCCCGCAGTGGTTACTTTATTGCCAAAGAAAGGAAGAAAAGGACTGAGTGTGCTTTCATCATCTTGCAGAAGATCTCCAAGGGCTTGAACATTAAGCTTGCCTCCTGCCTGAAGTCTCAGGGATACAAGACTTCACCCCCAGCTCCCCTCCTGAATTCCTGTGCTGGGAATTGAAGTGCCTACTGCTGTTGGGCCTTCTGAGAGACTGCGTGTCGCTGGGAGCTGGAAGCGCGACGCAACAAAGAGGAAGCGTGTCACCGCCGCAGCAGTTGTCGTTGCATCGCAGAGTAAGCGTGCCGCCGCTGTCGCACCACCGAAGCACCCCGCATCACCGGAGAAGCGTGCCGCTGCAGCAGTTGTCGTCGCATCGCGGAGAAAGCGTGCCGCCGCTGCCACTGTCGCCATCGCATCACCGAAGCGCCTCGCATCACCGGAGAAGCGTGCCGCCGCCACAGAGGACGCCGGCGCATCACCGGAGAAGCGTGTCGCAGGGCCTGTCGTGGCTCAGAAGATCGCCGAGTCACCGCACGGCTGTCGGGCGTGCACGCATACCGTCAATGTTGTCGCACCGTAAGCAAGACGCCATTTTCTCGCATCGCACTGGATCATCATCGCATCGGAACCGGGCCGCAGTAAGAAACCGATGCATCCTCCTTTCTGCGTGTAAGGAATCGAAGCATCACCTTGCCTGCGACCCTTTTATTTGTTTTGCGTTACGCATCCAAAGGTACATTGAGAGTAAAGTGTTGCATTTATTATCCTGATTGAACTGAGCTATTTTCTACCATTTGACAGTCATATTTTTCGTATTGTATTGTGGATTTTTGTCGTTTGGGTCTTGTGTTAAGTCTATATAAAAATACTTATTCTTATACTACAACCTGTGTGGTGTCCATTTGTAGTGTTGTCACTGGGTTACTGTATGTGTTCACAAATGCTTTACACACTGCCTCTGAGATAAGCCTGCCTGCTCGTGCCAAGCTACCAAGGGGGTGAGCAGGGGTTATTTTAGTAGTGTATCCCCCTTACCCTGACTAGAAGCAAGGATCCCTATTTGGACAAAGGTACCGACCTCTGCCAACTAGAGACCTCCAGTTCTAACAGATTAAAACAAATCTATATGCACAAATGATATATATTGCATTGTATCATATTGCAGCATTTATATAGTATTTACTACCCTAAGCGGAGCACTGAAGCGCTTACCTACATGGGCAGTAAGCTTCACCATATAGGGTATGTGGTTGGAAGGGATGGGTGTTGTCTTTGTTTTGTGATCGTATGTGGGAAGTGTTTCCATGCCATGTGTGATTACCATCGAGGTGTGGTTATTGTGCTATGGGACGCAGAGCATAGCAGTGTAATGGATGATGAGGCGTCAGAGACACAGGCATGCTGTATATGGTTTTCAAGTACGCTGGCAGCTTTGAACAGAGCTGCAGGTCCCTTTATGCTATTTCTTATGATTATAGTCTGCCTTGCTGGTTACTGTACTGGGTTGTCCAATCAGAAATTTTGTGTATAGTTGTTGTCCTGAGCTGGTATGATTTGAGGTAGAGAGAAGTGGAGGGGTCTGCTGTGATGGGCATGGTTACTATCATCCCATATCTGAGTTTCATTGTGAGATGTAAAGCAGCGGTTATAGTGTATAAATATTTGGGAACTGCAGTGATGGACTAGATTAAAGTCCTCCGGTTGAGCAGCAGTGTGCAACAGATTTCTTGAGTTATTCCCTGCCTGTTCATTTGGTGGTTGCTGGTTTATTGGCTGCACAGTACTGGTGTTGGAAACCCTTATAGAATCTTTCATCTTATGTGAATGTAAGAGGTGTAAGTTAGGTTGTCTGCCGACCGCCAAGTGTTATGGTATTAGTATTAATGTGTGTCCGAAATGTTAAATATGAAATTACATAACTATATAATACCCTGGCGAACCTCCTTACCTTTCCTTCCTATCGAAAGTTGTTGCTGGTTGGGTTTCTTCCAATCTATGCATTGTAAGCTCAAGATCAGGGCCGGCTTTAGAGTTGGTGGCGCCCTGTGCGACAATCTGGGTTGGCACCCCCAACAAACGTTTTGTGTTGAGTTTATGCAAGAAAACACTGCTGAGGTAATGCTTATTTGTGGACTCGGATAATGGCGCTCTCAGCACACAAGATGTAAAATGTAGTATTTACTGAATTCCTTAAAACAAGAAAGGCATTTGAACTTGAAGCACATAAAGTAAAGGAATAAAAAGAGGTGCCCATGGTGCAATAGGTGCACATTGCTGCAAGGTATTGTGTGGCACACACAGTGACAGGTGCAAGGCAATGTGAAGCACAGCCAGTGCACGGTGCCTAAACAAATGAGACTTCTAGAAGGAAATGCAACAAGGTGACATTTGATGCTTTAAAAGGCCCGAAGACAAAGTATTAGGAGGATAGGCCGTTGTGTATCAGACCTTCGCAAGGAAATGGAGCACAGGTGCCCAGAGGTCATATGAATGGAGAGTGCCTTCTTGAGTGGGAGGATATGCTCGGTTGCTATGATTACCTAGCAGTAACATTTTGCCTAAAAGGTAGGAAACAGTCTGCCTGCTTAGACGACGCCTGGGTGGTGCGACTAGTACTGGGAGCTAGAAAGCCCGGATTGTAAGGCAGAGGTCCTGGCTGCCATGGGAAAGTCTGGGCACTCGGACATGTCCCACAGTGCCCACCCACCATTTTACCCACTTTTGTAGTTATCATATTATAAAAATTGGCCGAAAGGGATCATAGCACTTCATGTGAACACGAGATTATACCACACATCGTCAGATTCATGTTTTTTCCAAGTACGGGGAAATTAAGTGCTTTGCCCAGAATCACAGGATATTGAGCCAACGTCGGGACTTGAACCTGGGTCCTCAGTTCCAATTAAGTCAGCAGCTCTATGCGTTAGGCCACATCTCGTATCATAGCCACTTGAATTCATTGGATGGCAGACTGTATATGCATTAACAGTAGTGTAAAAAAAGGCCAGAAGAGACTGTACACAACACGGCAGAAGCGGAAAGCTGGTAAGGGGCAGGCTGTACACATCAGAGAACCCGTCTAAATGGAGACAAGCCACAGAAGTGTAAAGAGGGTCAAAAAGTAGACTGCACATAACGGGATAGCAGTGTAGACACACAAGTAGGCTGTACACCAGAAGAGTAGTGTAAAGAGAGAGGAGAGCATTCTATATACAGCACCGAGGGTCAGTGGGGACCAGTGGCCTGAAGGGCCCTTTTTATTTCTCACACTGGGGCCCATGGCATGCTGGCTAGGCCTCTGGTAGCAGGAGAACAGTGTAAATAGACACAGGCAAACTGTGCACCACTGTAAAGTAAGACAGTAAGGATCAGGACAGCAGTGTAAAGGGGGCAGGCTGTACAGTGAAAACATAGACGAGCCGACTGTTCACAATAAAATGAAGAGGCATGAAAAACTGTTCATAAGCGGGACCTGTAACGGCGAGACACGGAATGCTTGTGCATACCGAGACAGGAGCTTTGTTTTCAGTCACGATGCTGTGCCTCTATTTTCTTTTATAGATGCTCAGGTGAAGTCATGTGATGTCTCGCCTGTACCTGAGGGCCCTCGGTCTTGTTTTCAGAAGCCCGAGGGGTCACGGCTGCTCAGACTAGCTGTTGTTGCACAGCACATTCCCTGGTAGAGTGTGGACTCTGGGCCCAGCAGCAGAGCTGGCTGCATATGCAGCAGCAGGAGGCTTCCTCTGGAACGTTATACCTCTTGGCCTAGTACATCCATCCATAACCACGTGAGCGCACTTGTCCATCTTCTATTTTCACGATGCTGCGGAAATGAAAGATGGACAATGGCGTTCATTTTGGTCAGAGGCGAATGGCGCAGCCTGACCTTGGCACCCGATGCAGTGGCACCGGTTGCAGCGCCCTAAAACCGGCCCTGCTCAAGATTGTGCCTGAGGGTGCAACTGTGTTTCCGGGTTTTGTTGCTGGGATGTGGGGTGGTGAAGTTGTATTGCAATTAGCACTGTTTTCAACTGCCTTCTGAAGTATATATGCTCCTGGATCCTTCATATGCTGTCTGGTACTGAGTTCCAGAATTTGGATGCCTATACTGAGAAAGTAGTGCCTCCTACGAATGTTTTATGGCAAGGCGATAAGGCGATACGTGGTGTAAGTCTGGAGTGCAGTATCCTGTTTTAGTTGTATTGTTTGAATTTAACTTGTAGGTATAGCTGTCCTTTTCCTGAGGAGGCTCTGTGGACAATGCAAAGTGCCTTGAACATTGGTCTTCTATCTATAAGTAGCCAGTGGAGTGATTGCAAGACTGGTGTCATGTGTTCTCTTGGGAGAATGTGGAGACGTCTTGTAGCAGCATTTTGGATTAGTTGTATTTTGCATATGATAAATCTGGGTGCGACAAGGTATAGGCTTTTGGCATAGTCAAGCTTGGAGGTTACAAATGTGAGGTTGGATTGCATTTTCTGTTGGTTTTATTGTGTAGATGACACTCCGCGTGATGTTGTTAACATGTGGCATCAAGTATAGGACTGAATCCATGGTTATCCCTAGGATTTTGACTTCTCCTGATAATGTTGGAGGGGCGTCGTTCCTAAGGCTGTGAAATGAAATGAAATGAAAACAGCATTTATTAAGCGCGTACCTACCCAGGGGCATCCCAGCACTGAGGCAGTAACCGAGAAAAACACCATAGCAACACTTAAGGGAAGAGCCAGGTTTTTAGCAGTTTCCGAAATATATGGTGGTCAGCTGGTATTTTTGCCTTTGTCCGCAGGTCATATTATCTGTCTTTGCTGTAATAAGCTCTAGATGGTTATTTACCATCCAAGCATTTATGGCCTTCCATAGGTCTTCCCGAACACCCATTTTGAAAATGATTTGAGTGCCATCTGCATAGTTGTAACAGGTGAGGTTGAATGATTTATCAGATTTGTTAGGGGGTTAGGTAGAAGTTGAATAATAGATGGGATATGATGCACCCATGAGGCACACCACAGTATTGTGTGTGAGGAGCTGATGTGAAAGGTGGTACCAACAATAGTTTGCAGTCACAGCTGAGAGACCAAGAATTCAATGGGCATTAGCTGAACTCCCTTCTCACCTTTCACATATGGCATGTCAAATAAGAATTAATTGGATGAAGAGATTGCACAACTGTGCAGGACATTGAGTCATGTTGTTCTTAAGCCATCAACTTCCATGACCTACATATTCTCGATACATAAGTGGTTGTCACTACCTAAACCTACCAGCCTTTCGGAAGCAATGTCCAATCAGGAAATCTCCAGATTCCAATATGGCATAGTGCTTTGATTAGCCAATTGGGGTGGGTCAGAGTTATCACAAGTCAGGAACAACTTACATTTGACTGACATTGCTCCAGCCTACAGCCTTTCGAGAGGAACTGTCCGTTTGTGAAATATAACCTGCTCTGCTCTGAAAACCTTGTTTTTATTTGCTGGAGCCAGATATCTTGTTATGTTAATGTACCCTTCTGGAGAGGGCTGCAAATATCCTAACTAGTAGTAGCCTGAATCTGAAATGATTCAATGTGGCCTGCCATGTCACAAAGGGCTTCTATAACTGACTATGGGCCTGATTACAATGTCGGTCGGAAGCTTTCCGACCGACATTGTAGGTTTAAAGTACGACTGCAGTATTATAATGACGGTGGTTGGAGTTTAAACCTGCAGGGGAATCAGACGTGGTTCTGATGGGCTCAAGGAGCCCGTCGGCCAGTCGGAAAGACCTCATAATCCCTTAAGGCACTTTTCGACAGTAGTTCCATGTCGGCCTTTCTGACATGGAACTACTGCCGGAGAGTGTCTTTGGGGGCCCCTAGCAGGGACCCCATCCCACTGTGTCCTCCACATACTGCCCTGGGGGCTCTCAACATCCCTTTGGAAACATCCATTTTTCTATGAGAGCTTATGCTGCAGGCGTTTTCCGCCAGCTGCACAAGCTCCCATAGAAAAATGGATGTTTCCGGCCGCACTGTGGGCAGTCGCATCCAAATGATACGATCGGAACCACCGACCACAGGTCGGTTGGTTCCCATCCCGCAACGGTGTCGGGTGGACGTGAGTCCATCTGACATCGTAATCAGGGCCTATGTATTTTTCAAAAATGGTTTTACATCTGAATAACACTGCCAGGGTCAACACCCTGAGGATTTATCTTCTTGAACCAAATATTGTGGAAACCTTAATCAGGGCATGTAAGGCTGGAATCATTTGCATTATAATTGACATCTCTAGACATACCCTGGCTTTTCAATTAACCAACCAAAAGCAGCACTAGGCACACACACACATGTGCCCGAATACTCTCGCTGGTGATAGTGTGCTTTACGCATACACATAACATAACATCTCCACACAATATTGACTAACATTTTCTGATTTTCATATATAGTAATCTCAGATCTGTGTAGTATAAATCTGCTTTTTGACATTTATTGACTTCTTTGAAATTCTGCTTTATCTAATTTATGGTTATAGGAAGTAAATAGCTGTTATAAGGTCCTATGTAATAAATGTACTAAATGCATAATACTTGGTGAACATTTGGGGTACAGTTGTTTTGGGAGAAGTGTGGGAACACTGGGTGGTAGGAATTTTAAACGATCTTCAATGATTCAGGAATTTACCTTCACAGATGTATGAGGAAAATCTGTGATTTAGCCAAAGTTTGTTGTTTGCTGGGCACTCTGGGTAAGAAACAATATTGGGATGCACGCAAGCCACACCACCAGGACTACTCTAGATGCTTTGTTTTCAGAAACGTACAGGCCTGGCTGGTTTCCCTGGGTGCCAACCGAGCCATGGCCTAAATACCACAGCTACCCACATTGCCAGAATGGATCAATTTACAAAATCTTGATGTTTACATGTTGCCTTTAGGGCCTTTCCTATCAGGAGCGATGGCCTAGCCACACAAGTGGGGTACTATGGTTGTTGGGAGAAGAGTAGGACTGCTATTTGGTAGGACATTTGTGGAACCCTGCAGATTGCATTAGCGTGGTCTGCTTCCACCTTTGTGAAGCTGTGACATCAGGATGTTCTACGTAATACAGCAAAAAAGAAAAAAAATCAAACTCTGGACTCAAGGGAAGAATTTCCCATGCATCCTGACTTTGGAAAAGAAAATATTTCGGGTGTTTTTACCAGAAACATTTTTTTTCCAGATGACCCATTGTAGTCCACCACACTGAAGATAGTGTGGTGGACTTCAACAGGTTGCCCTCTACCCTAAAGCACTTAACATCCACCAACCTAATGTTCTGCCCAACAAGAGTGGACAACAAGTTGCAAGGATATTGTAGCCGCATTGCATTTGTTCCATGGTCATAGGGGACTTCTCCAGTTCCAGAAGGCCCCCCGGGATGGTAGGCTTCTGGGGCTGGAGAACGGCGAAAATCACAGTGGCCAAAGAAAGGTGGTAGCTCACGGCCATGCACAGCCAAGAAAAAGTTTCAGTTGCCATACATGATCTATGATGAAGTGGGTTAGGGAGAAATACTGAGCCGTACAGAGAAGGTAGAGAAATGAGTTATAGAGAAGGAGAGAAATAAAGGAATGTACATAGAAAAAGAGAGAGCAGGAGAGACAGGAAAAAGAGGATATACAGGTGCAGCAGCAAACAGAAAGGGGTATGGGGAAAAGGGTGAACAAGGCAGTGGGAACAGTAATTAGAAGCTGTGGAGAGAAGAGAGAAAGTAAAATAGATCCTCAAGGAGCAAAATGAGAGTTAGATACATGTGGGGAAAAGATGATTGGGGATTTTAAGTGGGATTTATAGCTTATCATGTTTTTGCCAATTCAGATGTCCCAGTATTATATCAATGCACAAATCTGCACTTATTTTCTAAAATTGGTCTTAGTGTAAAATCCAAAAATCACCTGGCACAGTGGTCTTTGAAGTCTTATTAACGTTTAACCATTGTCACTTGATCCACAGTGTCTTTTTACAAATTGCTTAGCAATGCCATCCCCTTGTTATTTGTTACTACATGTTCTTGATAAGTACTGATGCCTTCCCTGTAATTGCATATCAGCTCTGTCTACATTTCCTGGTATAGTCACTAGAAAGTACAGCCTACTTGCTGAGAAGTCCAAGTTCTCCAATAGAGATTATTCAGCTTTCTAGTGTACATTTAAATATGGCAGTCTCTTAACTGTTTACACATGGCAAGCGTTTCACTGTTTCTACATTTTCCAAAACGTCCACTCTCGTCCAAACAATGTTTGACACATAGAGAATGCCATCTTGAAGATTCTATGCAAGCAGGTTAACTACATATGAAAGAGAGGAAAAAATCCATAATTACAGAAGTGAAGGACTCTGTAGCATCCCTATGAGAGGTCCCATGCAAGCAGCTTCAAAGAGAGAGGTTATCACAAAGCAGTATTCTAGATGCAAACTGTGAAACCACCATTCAGAGCCTTAGAGGCATTGCTGCTGCCTACCCACCTACGGCTCCTCTAAGTATAGATGGAACTAGTGTCCTCGGCCAGAACACAAACCTCAAATGGAACTATCTGATGCACACACAATCTATCCTTTACCATACCTACCTGTCTTGTTGGTCGATGTCTGATGAAGGTCTCCTTTTGTACTGCACATTTCGCACAACCCGCTTGTAACTTTGAGGTGAGTATGCCAATGTAAAAGCAAGCCTCAAGTTCATGCAGTTTTGACTAGTGTTTCTGCTCAAATATAATTGAACTATCCATCTTTTGTCCCAACCCTACAGTCAAATTCCTTGTGGGACCTTGCCAACTTCCCCTGTAAAATGGCATATAAATTCTATTTAGTTTTCTACCGTCTGTGCAGCCTTATAAGTTAAAGAAAATACAGTTCACCACTATTTTAAAAAAAGTCGTTGATGGATATACTCCAAGCTCTCTGTAAAGTTAGTTTAAATTAGTAGTGAGTTAAATTAAAACTTCACTTACACTTTCAGTTGGACAAAATAGAAAACTTCACACTTTATGAAGCAGATCAAGTTTCCTAACTTTACTTGAGGTAACGTTTGTCCCTTCTGGCCTTCCAGGTGTGATGATTTCCTGATGCAGAATGTTACAAGTCAGACATGTTCCAGCAAACAATGTTGAGTGTTTAGGCTGACCATCCATTCCACCTTAGGCAAGAGGTGCTGGAGGGAGGGATGTCTCTGAGCTGAGGCCAGCTTATTTTCTTTTTTTTTTTTAAAAAAGAACTTCATAAGCTTGGCATTTCATAAAGCTTGAACAGTTTAGAAAATACTCAAATTTGTGAGTCAGCTGATTTGACAACTTTATAACCCTGTACTTTAAATCCCATCTAATTAATAGGATTTAAAGTTGAATTGTGGAAAGCTGATTGACAGTGCTTTAAGATATACCGTAAAAAATTCCACATATTCCTTCACCTAGAATCACAAGGTGTGCAGCTTGAAAGCCAAAACCAGAATATCGATGGTACAGAATGTTGAGGACATAATACTGAATTCAAATTATCAACAGGTAGGTAAGCATAGATTTTCTATACCTTTCTCCACTTGTATGTACCTATGCAATATTTCTTCTAGGTACATAGATGTGGAGTTAGTCATGATATTCTGCAGGTGTAGATATTTAGTAGGACATCCAATCACACCGATAAAAAAGGCACCAATAATATATTGTGTGCTTTAAAACCTTGAATATTTTACCTTTTTCCATACAAGTATTTGGGAAACAGTGCACCTATAATGCACAACTTTAATGTTTGGTCATAGCTGAAGGCCAGGCCTCCCTAAAAATATACTTCTGACTACTGGCCTGCCTAAGGCACGCAGACAAATGAACGGGGCGTGGCGTAGGTGCGCTCCCCTTAAATGTTCTCTCATGAAAGGGACGAGGTAGGTAGGTTTATTTTGCCTATGTCAAGTGGTGCTTGGGAGAGGTGGCTACACTTCATATTGTGAGGAGTGGGATGAGAAATGTTGAGGATGTAATGGGAGGTTTGTGTTTCACAGAGCAATGAATACAGAGAATACTGATTCCTGCACGCACCATGACTCTAGAGTGAATGTGAAAGGTCATCAAACAAAGCTGAGCGTGAAAAATGATCCGCGATACATGGTACAGCGTCACGGCGCAAACAGGGGCGGGTCCTCCGTGTCAGCGGAGGAGAGTCGCCCCACAGGCCAGAGCTGAAAAATAAAACGGTAATAAAGCTTATTTATTACCGTTTTATTTTTGAGCAACAGACCCATCCTGAACTGAGTGACAGGACGGGGCGGGCCAGTGCTGATGTGCCGAGTGGCAGCAGCAGGGAGCTGCGTGCTTTAAAATGCGCATGTCTCTTTGGCCGGCTGTCTTGCGACGGCCAGCCAGACATGTGCATTCTAAAGTTCTCAAACCTAGCTGTCTTAGACAGCTGGGTTAGAAAAAGCGCAGGCCTCCAGCGCTCTTAGGAGTGCTGAGAGAGGTCACTCCAACCAATCCTGGTGCTGCTCTCGTGCTGTGAGAGCAGCACAAGGATTGGTTAGTGCAGTTTCCTGGTCCCACGTTGCAGCCTACCTGTAAGGGAGCAAACGGCGGAGGAGGACGTTGCATTGCGCCCTAAGTAAGTGTTTAATTTTATTTTTTTTACTCTCCACGTAGCCCCACCACACCACTTTAGGAACATGGCAGCCACCACTGGGCGCAAATAGTGTTGGACACAGAGATACAGGTCAATGATTACACTGCATCACCGAGGTCATCTTTGTCAGTAAAACCTCCAAGATCACCGAGAGGGTAATGTGGGTATATGTCACCGAAGATGATATATCTAAAGAAGATGCTATTCCAAAAAGGACTGTCATGGAGCAGAAAGGTGGCTATGATGTGAAAAAATAATGTATGAATTGTGATAGCCGTGCGACTGTCAATCTCACCCCGTCAAGACAAACTAGAAAAGCTGAAAAGCAACTTAAGCTTCGGGAACCATTAACAAAATGCAGTATCTACCTTCAAAGCTGTATTTTTAAGGTTCCCGTTCTAAAATGCATACTTTAGTTAATTATTACAAAAGCGTGCACATTGGTATGAAGTAATGGCTTTGCTCGCTGAATCACCAAGGTAGGGTCTTGCAAACATTGCCACAGTCTCAGCCTTTCCTCCATACTGGCACACATATAATCAAAATTGTTCTGAAAGGAGGAGTCCTTACCCTTTTTAGGTCTCGCCTGAGCCAGCGCTTAGCGCTGCTCTGGGCGAGAGTTTTAGTAAGGGGGTTTTGGAAGTGCAAACAGCAGTGGCTTTTGCTGGCGACCAGCTTGCGTTCACGTGAGTGTGCACACGCGTCACGGGTCATTAAGTGCATCGCGATCACTTTCACTTTCGCAGCTTTGAAGTAAAGAAATAGATTATTTTTCTATTTCTTTACTTTTGCTATAATCGCGGCACCCGCGCTTACTTTTAACGTTAAAGTAAAACGCGGGTGTCGCGATTATAGCAAAAGTAAAGAAATAGAAAAATAATCTATTTCTTTACTTTGCTATAATCGCGGCACCCGCGTTTTACTTTTAGCGCGGGTGCCGCGATTATAGCAAAAGTAAAGAAATAGATTATTTTTCTATTTCTTTACTTTTGCTATAATCGCGGCACCCGCGCTTTACTTTTAATGTTAAAGCGCTTTACTTTTAATGTTAAAAGTAAAGCGCGGGTGCCGCGATTATAATGGTGTAGCCAATAGGTCTCGCTTTTGGGACCTTATAAGTATTTAGTTATGCAACTGTTGCATGGCTAAACACTTATAAGGTCCCAAAGGCGAGACCTATTGGCTATGCCAATGCTTGTTACAGAAGGCAGGCAAAAACAAAAAAAAGATAGGATGGTAGACAAGTGGGGTGGGGGCATCGATGGGGTTGGAAGAAGTGGGAGTTGCGTATAGGAAAGCACATTCCTATGTCAGTGTTGAGAGTGAGTGGAACATATAGTAGGCCATCAAATCCACCCAACTGTGGGATGAGATCACATAAGGGGCTGCTCAATGAGTCTGCACAACGTGGAAGTTATGTATTAGGTAACACGTGAAAATCTAATTGCAAAAATATCTCTTAAAACGTTACCTTCAAACCATAGGTCCAAACTCACAAAGGAAAGGTGTAAATCTACACTTGTACACATACTCCTAAGTATAGATTTACCACGTCAATTTTCAAAATTTCCCAGTAGGACGTGGAAAGTTACGCCTGGGGATATCATGTGACTTATCTACATATTAGTATTTCTATTACTACAATGTGCAATCTTACAAACAGCAGGTGCGGACTGAGACAAAAACTAGCACAGACACCAAAATAAAAGTGGCCTCTATTAGTGAGTTAGAAAGCTAATTAAAGCGGCCCATGTTTGCAAATTGGGGCAGCTCTGAACTTGTAAAGACAGGTTGTATAATTGTTTTGCAAGGTATGAAAGACTGCAAGCAATATTTGTTTTAATATATGGGAAATCAACGGTAAACAAAGCTGCCCAGAAGGCCATAAAAAAGGCCCCAAAATAGTCAGAATAATCGGCCCACACACTGACCTGTCGGACCAGCCCTTTGGACACTGTTGCTTTACAGGCCAGCCCGATCCTGACAAATAGTGCAGTTCCGCACTAGGGAAGCCAGTGCCTATCTCCAATTGCACATTTTTTTCACCATGGAAAACATTTTTTCCAGTGGAGAAACCGCTTTCTCTGCAACCCCCTCAAAGTTTCGGGATATTCTGTTCCACCTCCCATGGTCATTACTTTTGACAATGTCTGTAAATCACTAACCATTTCCAAGTTGGTTAATGGTCAGAGAGGATTTTACGAATGCTCCCAAACAGACCAGTTTGTGGGCGTTCACAAACATTCAATGCAAAGAATGCCTTGAATTGCCCACTAGCCACCCATTGAGGTGGATTTACTCCTGCATAACTTTAGGCTAATGCGAAGTAATATTATGCATGATTGAGTGGATTTATAACTGAGGGGTATATTCACAAGAACTTGTGATAACTACTGCAAGAGTAGCGTAACGCAACTTCCAATATCGCAGCCCATCGAAGGAAAATATCCACGTGTCAACGTGGAATTCACAACAAGGCGTACCATGCGATAGCCACCAGATAACGCGTCAAATGTCAGTGTCAAAATCAACGCCACGCCAAAAAAATGCGAAACGCGAACTCGAGAAATCATGCGATGAGGCCAATCGCGGTACAGAAATCAGCGAACACCAGCCACAGGCCTGTAAATCCCAAGCGGCCGGCAAGAAAAAGCACCATAAAAAAAAGAAAAAAGAAGAGCCCAAAAACAATTCAAACTGCGTAGCAACATGGATGCACCCGGACCGAGTGCAGAGGACAAGCCGAACACCACAAGCCCTACGGAGGACCAGCCAGGAACCCCGCCTTTGGGGAAGGGCAAGGACAAGAGGAAGAGGAAGACCGGGTACAGTCCGCAGGAAGACCAGATCATCGTCACGGGGGTGACCGAACACCATCAACAACTGTTCAGCACCTCCACTGCGGCACTGGCAACCCAAACAGAAATATGGCAGGCCATCCTCACCAAGGTCAATGCAGTCGGAGTGTCCAGGAGGTCACTGGAGGAGGTCAAGAGGCGCTGGCATGATCTGAAAAGGCAGACCAAACATGAGCACGCCGCCAACAGGGAGGCAGCAACGGCGACTGGAGGTGGGAGTCCTGCGACACAGGAGGAGCTGGAGCAAATGGTGGCCACAGTCAGCAGTGAGGAGACGGTGGCAGGATTGGGGGGCCTGGACACAGCACGATACGACCTGACCCAACAGCAACAGGGTGAGTAACCTCTAGGGAAGTGGGGTACGGGGGGAGATGGGCACAATGGCACACATGCACAATTACGCGCAGCACACAGCACCCCCACAATGACCGTGGAACATGTCCCTGAATGCCTTGGCACACTGCAGCACACATAGAAATGCCAAGTAGGCCCCCATCCACAATGTGCACAGAGGGCCCCCCCCCTATCACCAATATCACAACCGACCCGTGCACATGTGCTGAATCCAGCAAAGCAGCTGCTCCGTGACCCACACTGACTATGCAAGTAACACTGCATGTCCGATAGCACTGCAGCTGCCCCCAAAAAATGACATGGCCCCGAAGCGACATGGAGGTAGCCAAGTGCGGATCACATCCGTAAAGGAGCAGGTCACACTCCGACGTGTCCACGTGCACCCAAAACCCATGCCTCACAATACACGCAGCAGACGAACAATGCACCAGGCCACAAAAACAGTCTGCGAGCACACATGACCCAAGTCAAAAGCAAATCAGGCCCCGAAAAGCACACAATTCAAAGGCACCCCGCCTCAAAGGGAGAAGGCTACACTAAATCAGAGCTGCAGGGGCAACTCACCCACAATGCAGCACACACACATAGCAATCACAGAACATCAGCAATGAAGGCAATGTGGTACAAAGTGCAACACCAGCACCACATGACAGAGCCCACAACAGGTTCCGCACGTGCGTAGTAGCTGTCCACCCACATCTGGCATTGCCTGACAATGTGTGATGATAATGTACGGGTACTACCACACATCCGTCATGTAGTAGAAAAACACACTGACTGTCATCAAATAGCCGGCACCCCCCAAACAGTCACAATGTACATTGGCATGCAGTCTGAATGTATACATCTGCAAATCATCACCATACATGTGAAACTCTGTTAACCTGCATCTCCCCTTTACATTGCAGAGGGACAAACAACACCCCCTGCAGAGCACACCACACATCCCACCATTGATGATGAAGAGGACAACCTGCACACATGTCAAGACACCCTCCAACGCATGTTGGACAGCCTCTGCACCCCACCCCCAGGAGCAGGCCAGGCCAGCTGCCTCGAGGTGACCCCACCACCTGCACAGACCACACAACAGGAAACACACACCACCACGGCTGTCTCCCAGGACCACCCCGACCAATACATGGAATTCCAACGGCGTGTGCTGGGTTGCCAGGTGGAGTTGGCTGATCAGCTGCGGGTGGGTTTTGAGTTCGTGGCAGCCAAACTCGATGCCATACGTGGGTGTCTGAGTCCCATCAGGGACCACGTACAGTCTCTATTGGACACCCCCTGTACGCACCATGCTCCGCCACAGACCTTGGCTAACCTCGCTGGTGCCATGAGTCTAATACAAGCACTGTCTGGTCAGACAGACACCAGCCATGACAGCACAGAGTTGGCACAGATGCGGAGGGCAATGGACACCATGGAGCAGATGCAGGCTGGAAGGATGTCCGCAACGGCTGGACACCAGCGAGCAGCGGCTGGGAACAGCAACGCCCTGCAGTACTCCAACTTGCCATTGCTGCCACTGAGCCCTTCCCAGATGACTGCAGCGGGAACATCGACACACACAGCTCCGACCCATGATGTGTCCGTGTTACACTGTGATGCTGCCCCATCACCTACGCAGTCTGATGTGTCACGGGCACACAGAGATGCAGCCATCACCCCGCCACACACACCGGACACACCGGACACAGAACCCGTATCAGGGGAGTGAGAAGGGGTTGGGAACTACTGTGTGAGGAAGGAGGCAGTAGCATTCATCACCGCCATTTGGCCTGTCCCTGCCTGGTCATGACCTATGCATCATGCCCTGGGAAATACCTCCTACTGACCTCCGGAACACCCTGCAACATTCACCCGGACCCCGACACGGACTGCCATTTCTGCACCGCTGGCCAATCACAGCAATCCTGCTGCGGACTGCACTCTCCCTCTTCCCAATCACTGTGCACTCCCCAAAGGACTCTGGTTGGCCCACCACTGGGCCTCCATGTGATGTGGGCTTGGATGGCCAGGTACAGCTCCAGCTCCGTCAATCACCTGAATGTGAATAAAACATTCTTAATCACACAGATGTGTCATCACTATGTTCACTCACGTATGGAAGTATGGCTGGATGTGGGGAGGATGATTGCACATGAAGGTACACCCTGGTAACTGACATCTATGCGCATTTCTATCCCTGAGACACATGGCCAATTGGATGACTGGGAAGGTGAGTACTAGCTGTGTCCCCATTGCACATCAACAGCAATCTCACAACACCCCAAAGTAGGCACACGTCCATGTGTTGAATAGGGCCGTGTGTAGGAGTGACCAAAACGGTGGCAGGCCAGGAGTGGTATCCCACACCACGTGTGACAGCAGAACTTCACGTCGCAGACCGACTTACACACATCTGTGTGGACACAATCTGTTGTGATGTATAACATTGCTCCACATGGTCAGAGGTTGGACACCATACACACATAGCTGGAGTCATGTAAGTGCACATGTCGTCCAGCACCTATCCGAAAACAATGTCTGGCTCACAGAGGCGGAGCTTGCCAAAGGGACACCCCCCCATTGCACATGCGTCTGTCAGTTCCTCCCTGTGTTGTGACGAGGCTCATTGTGGCACACGAGTGGACAATCTAAACAACACACCTCACAGTTAGACACCAGTGGAGTGGCATAGGCTTTATTGGCATGTGCGTGTCAGTACGGACGAGGCAACGGCCACAACAGGCAGGGACATGCTTAAGACACTTACACGCAGCATGGGTACATGTCGAGGTTCAGTTGATGGTGGGGATGAAATGGACAACATTCATCGTGGATGGCAAAGCTCACAGGCCACCTTCCCTTGCTGGATGAGTCATGTGTTGTTTGGCGTCTGCACATTGCCCCATGTGAGGGGGCACGACTCACTGCACGTGGGGCCTGCATGGTGCTCTGCCTCCGGGGTGCGCTGATTGTCTGCTCTGCCGACAGTGATCAGGTGTGAGGGTCCGACAGGTTCACATGTCGTGCTACATTGCCATGTGTGTGCTCTCACCCAGCAGTGTGTCCGAATTGGCAACGTTGCCAGACGACGCTGCGTTGCTCTGACCATGGACCTGCGTCGCCTTGCAAAGGTGTGTGTACACACGTGTTATTCCACTCACATGCATCCAGTGCCCGAGCGAAGGCAGACGTGTCCTCTGTTGTGGTGGGATATGTGAGCAATCCCCATGATGCAACAAGTTGTTGGGCCATGTGCTGTGGGTGGCAATCGGATGTGGCTGCAGGAACGTAGTTACTCGTCCATGAATGCCCGTGCAGCTTCATGTGCAATGTGTTCCAATAGTACGTCGTTGTCGTGTTCAAGGAACACCAGGGTGAGCCAATCCATTAGGTGGTCCGGGCAGGTGTGCTCTGCCCACGCCGTCTCACCGATCCGCAACACAGCCCAATAGGGGAGCGCCTCGATGTGGTCACTGCACATGAGAAATTGTGCAATCTCCCATGCACAACTACCAACACATATGCAGTATGCCAAGGCATCCCATGCACGGCTGTCTTGGTTATACTCCTGTTCGTGATCCCAACAGGGGGCGCAGACACAAGTCATAGTCCAATTCATCAGCAGTTGTGTTGAATAGGCAGACATCCATGGGACACTCGAATGTGCATGTTCGGCAGTGGAACCAGGGCTGGATGCAGGTGACGTGGGCAATGCAGAAGCTGAGCCTGTAACTGATCCGCAGCACTGCCAGTGGCAGTGCGCCCAGTAAATGCAGCATACGTGCACGGTACTGTTCCACGTGATGGGGGTTGTGCATGTGCCCGGTATGGCCTGCCATTGCGTTGGTGCGTCTCGTGAACAGGCACTCTTCTGGACTGCGGCAGTTGTGTGGAGGATATGCCACAGCTCTGACCAATGATTCGTATGTGTGTGCAACGTTGTGGGTTATGGGTTGCTGTTTCCGTGAGTGTCAAGGGCATCCCATGAGGGGGTACCACAGGCAGGGGCTTCTATGTGTGGGCTGTGGATGAGTCGGATGGTTCATTTGCGGGATGCGTGGTGTGGGGGTCATCCCCATCTGCCATTGCATCTCTATCAGGGTGTTCCAGGCGCGTTCTGGACCAAGGTCGGAGGTGCAGGTGTCCTCCCGCATTCTGCATTCGGACAATGGTGCTTTCATCCCTGATGTTTGTCTGACTACTACTTTCGTTTTCGGAATGTGATGTGGGTTTGGCGCTGTGATTGGGGCACGGCCTTGGGCTCATGGTGTACGGATGGCGATGCACACACACATGTTGGCATGTGTAGCCAGGTGCCCGAGCGGCCTTGCGCTGCTTGTGCTATCTCACTCCATCTCTCTCCCTCGCTCTCTCCCTCTCTTTCCTTTGTTGGGCGCATGGCACACCTTCTTCTCTTGGATTTGGTCTTCCAGGCTGTGTGCTACGGATTGTCCAGTGAGGAGCAGCTAGGACTCATCCTAAGGGTTGTTTCTGCTTTTGTTTGTATGGTGTTTTGTGTTGGTGATTGCATTGCTGTATGACTGATTCTCCATTTTCTGGCCACGCATGTATGTTTATTTTCCTGCTTGTGCGACATCAGGCAAAATGTTTGTTTTTGGATTCGTGGTGTTAATGTGCAGTTTCTTAGTCCGGGGTTGGGGGTGGTCCCGAGGGGGGAGGGGTGTTGCGGGCCTGGGGGTGGTGGGGGTGGGTGTTGTGGCCCTCTTGGGTGTCCGGGCCGCATGATGTGTGGCTCCATGGCATCTGTTGCCCTTCGGATTTGGCCCTGGGCTGTGCTCCCTTTTGTGGTGCTGGCTGCCGTCCGACTTTACACCAGGTCAGAGCTGGTGTAGATTTCCTGGTGCTAACGTGCCTTATCACCTGTTTTGTGTTTTTATCGCAGATGTGGCTGGACGTTGTGAATGTTGAGGTGTGCTGTTGTCTCTGCTTTTGTCACGGGAACGCCTACTCTGCATCTCATTAGCGATATTTGCGAGGGTCCTCTGTGGTGATGTTTTTTGTGGCTGCTATCGCGGGTAAACTGGTGCTGTGGACTGTTAACACCGGCTTGTGAATGGGGGGGTAAATTTATCACGACTTTGGCTGCGATAAAGTGCCGTTAATTCGGAGATAGCTCCTTGTGAATATGCCCCTAGGAGTTTAGTTTTAATGAATGACCACCAATTGTAAATCCTACAATTTTTAAGGGTTAAAGTAGTTTTACAAATGCAATTATATTGGGTGTCGGCCACCATATATCATGGAGAGATAAGGGTTTGAGGTTGACCAGAACACTAATTTAAGGTTTCAGAATACTTTTCGACCCTACTTAAATTTAAATAAGAAGTGGGGTGGAACATGGGAAAATATGTACTGAATGTTGTACTGCCAGCAATAGGCAGTTGTACTGATTTTGACTCATTGCTAACTTTCTCCATATTTGAATTCTTTCTATGCCTCTCCTAAACATTTTGCGACTAGAAACAAATGGGTAAAATGGCAGTCTTCACATGACATTTTAGGTATATAGGGAAGACTATATATAAGACCATGGAGATATTCCCATGTAGCCTTAACAAACCTAGTGTTAATTTGGGACACTATTGAAATTTGAAAATTTAAGGCAAATAACCAACATGACTGAAGTCAGTGCACTTAGTGTTCTAGTTGTTTTGAATGTTGCAGATGGATCACTTAGGGTCCATGTTGGCGGGCATTCAGGCATTTGAAATAACACACCAAACTAAGTTGAGTTTGGAAACATCAACAGACAAAATGCAGGTTCCTTGAAGGGTGACTCTGTACGATGAGACAAGCTAAAAAGCGGTAAGTGGATGATCGGTTATGGGCAGAATTTTATGTTTGTTGGTAGCATTCTACTCTATTGGAGACATCTTTATATCTGATTTGTCTATTGGAGACATCTTTATATCTGATTTGCATATAACCACTGTTGATAAGTGAGACTAGAATATGTCTGAATTTTCAATATCTTGCGATTCCTTTCATCATAACAGACACTGGATTTCTTGTAAGGCAATGCTGCTGATTGTGGCTGCAAGGTTGAGACATTGAGTACTATATTTTGATTGTCTTGTAGGTATATTAACTGAAGAGAGGAAGAAACTCCAAATTGTTTCTAATTTGGAGGTTCGGAATATTGAGTGAGGACTTTTGTTGCAGCAAAGGTTAATTGAGGTGAGATGTGTTCCCGCTTTAAACATGAGAAAATGGTTCTCGCATTTGTTCCCATATGATGAAGTGATCAGCTCTAATTATTTTTCATAGGCTTTCAGCAATTTTGGGAATTTGGAGTGATTGTGTTCTGATCAAATGTCCACCGGCTCGGATTTAATAACATGGACATGATTTTCAAATCAATGCTTAGATAATAGAGATAAATAGGATCGTGTGGGCAACTAAAGATACTGTGGGGTGTAAGATGATGTTTTTATATGTAATTGAAGGTATACATTGATTTGATTTGCTAACATCACCATAGAAGGTGTAACTGAGGCTACGCCTGACACGATAACTGATGCTATTTAGAATCTCATGTTGTCCTTTTTGTTTAAGATATCTCTCTGATTTCTTTCCTTCTAGTGTCAAAGTCTTTCTGATCATTTTTTTTGTTTCTCTTATTACCTATACCTATTACATTTATGTAATTTCATTTCTTAAATGAAAATTATTACTGGTATACAATAGTCACATTATGTAAAATGACGAGATCTGTATTAATAAATTTAGGGCTGCAATTGGTGCAGAAAAAAACATGTATGAAGGTTGGGAATAATGATGCTCAAAATTATGTTAATGTGAAAGAATCTGTCTTATGATCTGTCAAAAGATAGCATATTCTCATCTCTTTGTTCTCATATATGCTCTTTCACCATCCTTGAAAAAGAGGGGAGTCCGCAAAACACGTGTTGGCTGTGAAAAATACGTGTTGGGACATTAATAATGTCTTTCTTCTGCTTGTATGGAAAGTTAAAAACACAGTATTCAAAAACACATACTGATTCACTTCAGTGCCCCCTATTAGTTAGACAAGGCAGGTGGGGGGGATATATTGAATTTAGTCACCAGGTGCTATATATAAAAACATGGAGTTTTCTGAGTTTTTGTTCAAAGAAGCCTTACAGAATCCTATGTTTCTTTTGGATAACATAATGCGGCATAACAATACCAAACATTTCACCTGACCATAAATACCCATTTTACCAATAGCAGGGTTAGTTCTTGAACATTATTAATTTTTTTATTATAAAGCCCTGCTGCATTGTAGGAGGTGTAGTTTCATGTAATATTAATTATTGAAGTAATTTCATATTTACAGCATGAAGAGGACCACCGTTTGGATACTGCATACCTTCATAATCACTTTTTGACCAGGAAAACTAACAAGCAAATAAGGGTCATAGAATTAATCGATGGGAAGCTACTTTGTGAACCTACCCATGGGTAATAATCCTCATATCAACATAAACTAAGTTCAAAATAGTAAACAATTTTGAAAAATATTCAAAAGCTAATAAATATATGTTTAAAAAAACTGATGGAAGCAGTGACAACAAAATCAAAGATACCGTCCACACATATACAAACAAATTCTTTTTTTTGAGAAATGGAAAGACCCTGTCAAAACTACAGAGTTTTCTTTTTCAATAGATGGAAACATTGTAATCAATGTAAAAACAATTGAATATCCTCCTCGATACTGAATTGCCACCTCTCATGGTTTTGTCTTCTGAATCTTCCAAATGCATTTGTATCAATTCAGGTTTGCCCTGCCTAGAATTACATATAATATTGCACAGAGCCACAAACCTCATCATATCTAGGTTACCAGCATGGTACACTGCAGAACACATAGAAGCAGGATATATTATTCTCCATGGTTCGAATTGCCATCATGGGTGTAACAAGCGCCCCTCAGCCCCTGTGGTGCAGGGTGCATCGAAGCCTCTAGGGGGCCCTTAAAAATTCAAGAGGGGCCCATTTCAGCCCAAGACCAATGAATATATGTACGGTATGGGAGACTTGGTGGGAGGGGGGGCCCTAATCACATTTTGTGGGGAGGACTGTGCCATTTTACATTACGCCACTGATTGCCATATAATCATCTGCTATTCTAATGTGTTATGTGCTCATGGTACTTCTGCTAAAATCAATTTGTCAGGGCAAATTATGTTATATACAACAAACATATTACAATTAGTAAAATATTTATTACAAATTTGGTGTGGCCGCTCTGAAGTTCTATTGTTTTGTCAAGGTTAAGTTGCTGACTTGCAGATGTATCTCACATTTGTGACATTTAGCTAGGTTAGATGACTGCCACAAGAGTCTCTACGGAGGAGCTCATTGTCACCCGAATTTTGAACAGTCTTTGATATTCAGATTAATTATCTATCACAGCAGACAGGTCCTTACAACCAGATAAAAACTATTCTTACTAACAATATTCAAATTAAAGTCAAATGTATTGTTTAAGTCATAAAAATGTATGTTCTCGCTCACTCTATGAATTAATATTAATTCTACATTTGTGACCAACAGTTGTTTTCTGTCAATAATATCAATTTCACATCTCTCAGTTTCCACCACTAATGTAGTGTAAACTCCCTCAAAAGATTTTTCAGTTCTCTTAGTCTCTAATGCACAGTCTTGTTTCAAAGAGCAGTTTTTCTTGGGGAGAAGTACTCATGTAAGGCACAGTATTCACTTGATATCAGTGATGGAAATTGCATGCATACAAGATGCCACTGGGGGCTTTGGGGTTTGTCAGAGAGCACTAACCTTGCAGTCCGGAACCCACATAAGTGAAGGATGCCTCCTTGCTTCTCCAACCAACCATTGACTGATGTCTTAGATAGAAGCAGGGCTAGGGAAAGGGGACTGGCATAAAAGAGAAAAACAGAAACATTGGATATTGCCACTCTGCTTGGCACTGATCTAAACTGGAAAAAAGTTGATAGCTAAATATAAGAAGAAGGTTTTCATGTCATTAAGCATCTTGTTACAGTGATATTTAATACTGAATATGATATACTTTTAGTTCACATCTGTGTTTCCAACTCGCCAAGATTAGACAAAACTCTGTGTCTTTCTAGAGCTGAAACACATAACATCTATGAAATACATTTCAAGACCATTGGGCACTATTAGAGTTTTCACACTACGATCAACTACCTTCTGCGTTATATCAACATACTCTGTGATTTAACATATGCTCAAAGTGTCAGGTACATAAATTGCAATATAATAAAGTTGCATCAGTATTATAGAGTTCACTTAACAACAAGCAATCACTTCCCCTCAACCTATGTTATTATCTTAATACAATACCAGCAGCAAAGAAAGATATCAAAACTTTGCGAAGAGACGAGGATCATTTTCACTCCACACATGGAAATAATAAGATGCAAAAGGTACCAGTTCATAATTCTCAAGCGATGGTTCCTGAAATAGTTTCTGTAAATAAAGTCTAAGGGCATGATTTAGATCTTAGTGGTCTTGCTGCCGTCCCCTCGGGGCGGCGGTCCCAAGTACTCCGTCGAGTTGACCGTGTTCCGCCCACCGTATTTAGTTGCATACACAATACACAGAAGACCGCTGCGTCGGCGATCTTCTGTGCTGACGAACCTCCTGCTGTCGCGTCCTGGCGGAGGGGTACCGCTGAGCCGATTTGGATGTTCAGTTGCGTTGGCGGTGTCCTGGTAGCAGAGTCCGGACAGGGGACGACCATGGTGGTGAGAAGACAGGTAAGTGACATTTTCTTTTTACGCAAACCACATATTTGTTGTGTATGTGTCCATATGTGCATGTAGGTTATGTGTAGTGACCCTATGTTGTACATTCTGCACTGCACCTCGCCAACATACACACACCATGCAATGTATAGCCGTACACACCATGAACACTTGTCTTTCGAGTCCGTAAAAAAGGGGTGTCTGTCCGTTGCAGTCAAGGTGCGCCAGGACAGGGGATACCTGGATGAAGGAGAAGAGGAGGAAACCGCAGCCTGAACCCTGAAAAAAGGTGAGTTTTCACCCCCTTTTTTCCCTTTCCCTTGACTCAGAGGGAATTCCCTTTGAAACAAGTCAGAACCAAATTTGGAGAGTGGGAATCCTGGCTGGAGTCCTGCCACCACCTGCTACAGCCCATTCCGCTGTATGGGCAGGGAGCAAAGTCCTGGCGGAGTTGGTGGGACCACGGCGGCCTTCTCGTCCATTGCCAGCCAACATCTCAATAGGGTGGGTGGACCACCAGGTTGGCGGGTGGGAAGACCGCCTAAAAAGCCCACTCCGTTGCGGTCTCACCAACATCTAAATCAGGCCCTAAATCTGTTTCAGTTTTTCATCGACTCTAAGAATATTAGTACTCTGCAAAGTATATGAAACTATGGCCCAAGGCCGCAGTTGCAGCAGTTATGTATCTGAGTGCCTAGCAAAGACGCTCTTGACCACAATGAACAACTTAAACACTGTGACTTTAAAAATGCCGCCACTACTTGCAAATCTCGTGAGAGTCCTGAGGACTCTTGGGACGTGTAGTTTCCTAGAATTAAGTCATGTGTTTCATGTAGAGCATCCAGCAGAGAGATAAAGCCGGTCTCCAAGTGGCACCAACACAAGTTTTTATTAGCAATTGACATAGACCTCTGCTGAGGTCAACAGCAATATTTATAATAACCTAAATATTATATAAATACAGCTAAAACACATCATCACATTTTGCCACATCAACTTCCATGACAAATCTGCAGTTTTTAAGACTCAGACTAAAAACTTGTTAAAAAATGTAAATATCATAGAACGTGGCACCAACACTATGTGCACACTGCCAGCCTCTCCTACTTCCAAATGCATGCACCACTAGGCAGTTCAGAGTATTTTGCTAGTTGAGCACAAAGGAATGAGTGCAGGTCAAAGATCATGACAGGTTTACAGTTTAGGGTAGTTTCAAGTGTGTCATCCACCAATTTGAAATTCAGAAATTAAATACAAAGATGGTGCAAGGGGATTTTTACTATATTATGACCCTGGTGAAAAACTTAATGCTACGCGGCTGTGCAACAAATAATACAGGACATTGTTTTCATGTTTTTCACGAGGGAACTTGAGGACGCCGTTTCTGCCAACTCAGTGAAAGTTTGGTCTTTCATTTCACTGTAGTTTTTATTAGTACAGACTCTGCAGCTCTCAGATTGCCTTCTCTTTCTGTTTGGGCATTACGTACAAGTAATCCATCCACAGCTCATTCATCGGCTTGGTGACGCCTGCCTCCTCTTCTATAGCTACAGTACCTGTTACGGCTGTAATTACCCCCTGAAAGCATAGGGATTAGATGCTGATATTGAAGTTGCAATACTCTTTGAGGAAACCAAGGCTGTACAGTGAGCTATATTACAATTATTATTGTGCTTATATAGGGCTTACTACTCCTGACAAGGTGCTGCTGTTCTCAAGTCAAGTACGTCCTCTATTTAATCAGATTTATTTGGTACATTTAATTTGTTAATCTAAGTGCACCTTTGTGGTGAGCTCCAAGTTGCCTGAAGAATCATGCTACTGAGTTTGTAAACCCTATTTGAAAACCCTATTTTGCCATTTGTTACTGCTATGTAGGGTTGACACTGACACAATTTTCCACTTATGGGTAAGTCAGAAAAAAAAATAATGCATTGTGGGTGTTCTAATGTTGGTTCACTTAAACTGAACCAACTGCAGTAACTCATCTGAAATAACGATTCTTAAAAGGAAAGCATGTCAAAATGGAAGTTATGTATCTGCTACAGCCTGCAATAAAGCTCGTTTGAAATGCATGAATCCGCCATACTGAGAAATGAGGGAATATATTCACTCAAAAGGATAACCTTCAATGTGAGGTATCTTAGTGGCCATTTGAATTTTGCTGCAGGGAAGGGCCAAATTATGCGAGAAGAAAAGGCAAATTATGCAGCATTATGTGGCACATTTTGTGATAGAATTACTTTTTTTTTTTTTCATTTTTAAACTTAACACTGCCTGGGGATTAGTTGCATCTCACTAGTATCACTTTAACACCCAAATATAGCAATAAGCTACAGAAAGGTGACCACTCATTCTTTGCAAAGGGCCGTCCACTGTGCTGCAACACGTGTTGCTGTGTTTTTAGCAACTTTTACACCCTTTGAGCTAGAAACAGCATTTTTTTGTTAAAATCTGCAGATTATGCAGCGGATGATGGGTTTTGTGACAAATGCGGCAAGTCTGCTGCAGCCACATAATCGCTTAATTCCAGTGGCCCTGCTAGTAACGTACAGATATTTAACGAGTATAGGTCGAGTCTGCGACAGCGCGCTGTTGCTTGCAAGACACTATTGTTTAAAATAAAGAGCTTACTGGCACATGCATCAACCGAAATACTGGTCGCAAACGGGCAGATAACCTTGGGGCATGTGTGTGTGCAAGATGTACTCATATGCAGATTTCAGGGGTGCCTGGCACCCTTGAAATAGCTCCCGCTATTAGCCATTCTTTAATAGCGAATCGCTAATAGTGAATATCTTCCCATTCATTCCTATGGGCCTCATGGCCCATAGGAATGAATGGGTAGGTATTCCTTAATTGCGACTCGCAATTTGCGAGTAGCAATTAAGGAATGTTTAGGAATCGCTATTTATTGAGCGATTTCTACATGCATAGGCAATTGCGATTCTTTAATAGCGATTCCTTAATAATAGCTATTAAGGAATCGCAATTGCCTAGCTTGATGCATGTGCCCCTTAGAGCCCACCCAATTGTTACCATTTGTTGGCTTAAGAGGCAATCTACTTTGTATCCTCATAATCGGCCCGCGCAGGCCAAATGTCACTTTCGGTCCTTTGAGGAGGACGAGCCGAGCACAGATTGATTCAACTTGATATGCAGATGATCCAGAATTAATTGAGGTACTATTTCTTCTTCCACTTTCCCTCTCCCCCTGTCTGGTACTCCCTTCTCCTCACTTATTTTGTTTTCCTTATATCCCCCTCCGCCCGCTGTCCGTTATTACTGCTCCCTCCCTCCCTTGTGTTGCTTTTCCACCCCGCCCCCTTTTTTTTTAAGCATATTATACAGCATCGCAGCATGGCTTTAAAAAGAAAAAAAGTAATATGACGTGTTCAACGTTGGCCAAGGCATAGCTTTGCTGCTGTGCAACATGTTTGACAAACCATTGACAAAGTTAATAGATCTTGCATAGGTGAGACCTATTTCCTTTGTAAATGCTTGTTACATATGTTAACACTATCTGGGCAAAGATTCCACCTCATTAGTACTAGTCAGATACCCAAATACAGCAATAGTCGAGGGGGGCGTGGCTAGCAGCCGAACGAAATGGCCGCTGCCTAAAGCCGCTCCGGACCCCCTCAGATGTCTCCAAAGATCCGTATACTTATCTGTCTTCCTTCGCTGTCGGTAAGCGGTGAAACCAGTGTCGGAGAGCCCCGGGCACCCAATAATTGGCCCTTAACGGAAAACAAACAATCGTAGTGGCAACGACATCGTGAGAGGTGTTTGCGGCCTACATGCTGAGGAAAAGCCGGGACCTCGAGTGCGCCACGAACCCGCAGTATTGTGTGTGCATACCCCGTGAGCTCCACCACTGACACAGCGACACAGGACGCCGACCGCAGCTCCCGGACACTACCGGGCAGGACCGGTGAGTTTACCTGCTGCGGCCAATGGTCTTCTCCGGTGGACTGTCTGGCCCCGTTTATCTGGGCACCCGGAAGACCCAGCATGACTGCATCGCGCTGAAGGGGAGCGCATGCAATTGAAGCCGCTTTGCTCATACGGCTGGTTTGGGACACATAGACCTGTGCAGTGTGGCAGGGGCCCCCCCCTCCCCACCCACGCGTGGGACGAAGACCCAGTAAACGCCACGCCACTCAAGGCGCACGACCTACCACGCAGTGCTGCGGTGATATTTCACAGTGGTTCGGTCGGCACGACCTCCAGCCTAATACCACGCAGACTGCCTCGCAACAGTGGGGCAATAACAGCAGCACAGCACTGATCACGGGCAGCACGTGTTGGGACTCCACGATTTGGGACTCAGACGTCCTACGCATTAAAGGCTGCGGAGAGAGGCTCCCCCCCCTTCCTCGCCTAAATAGTGAAACGACACAGGCCTCGTCAGCGCAGGTCAACGTCGAGAAGCCCTGATAAGTCACTCCAGCGGCCTCCAGCCGGCGACATAGGCAAAACGGTGACCCCACCCGGGAGTAGGAAACCCGAAAGGCCGCGGGTGACAGTGTGTTGCCTAGGAAGGCAGCGGTGAGTACTACCGCCCACGTGGTTACCCGTAGGGACACGTGAACTAGGCGAACAACGATGGGGGGCCGAGGACAACGCGCCACGCAACAGAATAGGTTAGACAAATACGCCTACACTAAAACCCAGCAGGAAACGATAGACCAATCGACCGTGAAAACTTCAAATAAGGCCTTGGGGGAGGGGTCAGAGGTCACATTGCAGGACATACTTGCCACCCTGAATAAAGTTCGTACAGCTCTTGACTCCCGGATTGGCGCAATATCAGTGGAACTATCCCTGCTCAGAGCCGACTTTAAAGACATGAGCGCAAGAGTCACAGACGTCGAAACCACCACGAGGACCCTGCGCGACGAGACCAAGGAACTTAAACGGCAGGTGCACCAACTGGAAGCTGAAAGTAAAGTAATGGCTGCTAAATTGGATGACTATGAAGGCCGATCCCGGCGCAACAACGTTTGAATAATTGGGGTGCCGGAGGGGGCAGGGAGACCAGCAATGGACCTCTTCGTGGAAGATCTAATCAAGCAACATCTACAGCCTAGAGGCCTATCGCACTCCTTCTCGGTGGAGAGAGTACACCACGTTCCTGGTGGCAGGCCCAGGCCGGGTGCGCCGCCTAGGCCGATCCTCGCCCGCATTTTTAATTTCCGAGATCGTGAACTTATTCTACAAACAGCGAGAGTGGCCCCGCCTGTGGGCTTTGAGAACAGTACGATTACTTTCTTCCCTGACTATACAGCAGCAGTGACCAAGCAACGACGCAGCTTTTTTGACGTCAAAAAAGAATTGAGAAATAGAGAATTTAAATACTCCATGCTACTCCTGGCAAGGTTGCGGGTTGAGGCGGAGGGGAAAGCATGGTTCTTTGCCACACCGGAGGAAGCCCAGGAGTGGCTTGAAGGATGGCGTAAAGTCGCAAAATCAGGGAAGACGAATAACAAATTGCACCAACTTCCGAATGCAATGACAGAACCTGAGACAGACGACGTAGCTGCAGCGCAGGCAGAATCGCTGGAATGACGCTAAAAAGGGCAACAATCCCTCCAAGAGATTAGAACCGGCAAAAATAGACTTCCCCATCTAATGGACTGAGGCGCCTCCTTACTCAACGGCTCGCCTAAATGACTGAAAGTTCTCGTGTTTGGGACTGCCGCCAACTGATTGAATGATACTTCATGTTAACAAACAATACCGATGTACGCTTACTCATCTATGCAAATTTAATAATTTTTACTGTCATAAACTACTGTCGCAGAGATGTTCTGTGGGGACAGATGGAGAGACTTCCCCCTACAAAGGTAACGGGGAATGGGACATAAGCACTCTGCATTGTTGGGGAGGCGGGTAGTTTTAAGTCAGTCGTGCAGGGAGGCAGGGAGGGGGGCGGGACAAGTTACAGGGTATGTTAAGAGTTTTTTAAATTTTTTATCATTGTTTAATTTGATTTTCACAGAGACTTGCAAATGTCTATGTACTGTTTCCATGGGTTTCCTTGGTGACAACATCTCACAAACCTGGCTCAAATGACACTAACATCTACACACACGACCCCGAATATTCCTATGACACACCACACACACGCACCATCATTATCACTCATCTCCTGGAATGTCAATGGCCTGAGAGATAAGTTAAAGAGAGGGCTAGTACTGCAATACTTCAAACGCAAGGCACCAGCAGTAGCAATGCTACAAGAAACGCACCTGGTGGGGTCGACATGTAAGGCTCTAGACCGATGTAGTTTTAACTTAGCGGTGCACTCCAAATTCACTTCGGGTTCTCGGGGGGTTGGAATCCTGATTAAAAAGCAAATTCCTCTGATTATCCGGCACACCTTCATGGACGATCAAGGCTGATTTGCAGCGCTTTCTTGCCAATGGGAAGGGCGCACAATTAACTTAGTAACTGTCTTTATCCCCCCTGCACTCCACTCACTGGCCTTTCCGGCACTGGGTAAATTTCTGCTTACACTGCCAGAAGGAGAACTGATAATTGGTGGCGACCTTAACGCAACACTAGATGACACTCTAGACCGAACGCCCCCTAGACCACAGCACCGCACACGCTTCAGCTTTGCTGATTTCCTAGACGCATTCGGCCTGATAGACACTTGGCGTTTTAAATTCCCGCAGACACGTCAATTTACTTACCACTCTGGGGCTCATAATAGTCTCTCTCGAATAGATTAAATACTCACAGCCACAGATAGTGTGGGCAGGTTCAAGGAAATATCGCATTTACCCAGAGGCATCTCCGACCACTCCCCCGTCTCGACTGACTACGCCTTACAGATCCAGACACGATGTCGCATGTACCCAATATATCCGGGTTATCTGTATAACCCCAAGATCCGAAAAGGTTTACTCACTACTACAACACACTATTTCGCAGAAAACGAATCATCAGTATCCTCACCACTGATCCTCTGGGAAGCATACAAACCGGTCCTATGGGGACAAGCCATATCACTGATCTCAGGTCACAAAAAAGAACAGAAAAAAGTAGTAGAGGCCCTGGAACAGGAAATGAACCAATTAGAGATACTGCATGCTCAAGACCCATCCGACACTAACACACATAAGCTGCGCACAAAACAGCAAGAATGCAAAGAATACTTATGGGCGGACGCTAGAACCCGACTCACAGCAGTTCGAGACAGGGTCTATGAAACCGGGGACAAGGCAGGCAAGTTTCTCGCCTGGCTAGACAAATGTGCACGGGCAGACAGACGGGTGACAGAGCTCCGACTAGAAGACGGCAACACCACGTCAGACCCGCAAGAGATAGTGGACGCATTAGCGACGCACTTTGAGCACGTTTACACTCCTACGACTACAATTGAAGTGCAAGATGCAATAGCATTCCTTAGAGACATACACTTACCAACACTCACAAAGGAAGAGACTCAGTTACTGGAGGCTGACTCTACAGCGGACGAATTAACGCTAGCCATGAACAAAATACAGTCGGGGAAAGCTCTAGGTCCCAACGGCATACCAATGGAACTCTACAAGAGAACAGCTGTTAAACTGCCCCCCCCCATCTATTAAAGACGTATAGGGCTAGCCTAGATCAGGGGGAACTCTCCATAGACCAACGTATAGCCACCATAGTAGCCATCCATAAACCAGGTAAACCCCCCTCCGAAAGCACCTCCCATCGACCCATCTCTTTGCTCAACACAGAAGCCAAGATACTGGCCAAAACATTGGCACTCCGACTGACCCCCCCACCTTTCCAAACTAGTCCACCCGGATCAATCGGGATTTATGCCGGGAAGAAATACAGCCCTAAATCTCAGACACCTACATAGCGTCCTAAGCCGCAAACACACCATACAGGAAGAAGCCGCCATATTGTCCCTTGACGCAAGGATGACTTTCGACTCGGTCGAATGGCCGTTCCTCTTTGCGGTCCTTAAACATTTGGGGTTCGGGCCAAACTTCTGCTCATGGGTTCGATTACTATACACTAACCCACTCGCACATGTTGTAGCTAACGGACATATCTCACGTGAATTCTCCCTGGGACGCGGAACGCGGCAGGGCTGCCCTCTGTCGCCACTCCTTTTTGCCTTAGTCCTAGAGCCACTAGCAGCCTGGATAAGAGGAGACCCAATTATCCGCAGACTTCGATGGGCAGAGGGATGGGAAGACCGCATATCCCTCTACGCGGACGACATTTTGGTATACATAGCATCCCCCAAACGCTCTCTCCATAGACTCCTAAACATATGTGCAGTGTACGGGACAGTTTCCGGATACACTATCAACTGGGGAAAGTCTGTACTGTATATTCTACATGGGCCCCTGCCAGTATTACCGAAGGATTGTACAGTTAAAGTAGTCACGGACAGCTTCAAATATTTAGGGATTCATGTCACGTCAGACCCAGACGACTTCCTGGCGAGAAACCTCCAGGAACCGCTGCAGAGACTGCGACGAGACGCCAAACACTGGAAATCGCTGCCGCTCACCCTACTTAATAGAGCGGCGCTTTTCAAAATGATGGCACTCCCCAGGTTTCTCTATGCCCTCCATAACACTCCCTTCCGTGTTCCTGCGTCCTATTTTAAAGCAATAGATTCAGAGGTCAACAATCTCCTATGGGATGGGAAACCAGCTAGGATCGCCGCGGCAAAACTGGTTAGGAGCTGGTATGACGCGGTATTGCACTTCCAAATGTCCAGAGATACTACTGGGCCACTCAATTAGCAGTGATTAATCAATGGGTCCATTCGCCCCAAACCGACCCCGCGTACCGATTAGATAGACATGCCCTGGGAGTGGGAGGGATAATTTGTGTGCTTTATAATAAAAAGCAAAAATCAGACCTACTAGGACCAACTGCGCATACTGTCCACGTATGGCACGCGGTAACACGATACCTGGGCTGGACAGACAAATTGACACAACAAACTCCACTATGGGACACAGGCAAACTGGGCACACTAGGCAAGAGTAAGGGATTTAAAAAATGGGATGCAATCGGGATTTCTCGACTGGGCGATCTCTGGAAAGGGGGAAAAATCGTCACCTTTGCCCACTTACAAGAACAATACGAAATGGCGCCCACTGAGTTGCTTCGCTACATACAGATTAAACACGCACTCGAGGCGGCCATCCCACTAGATACAGTCCTTCCGGAAGCCTCCCCATTAGAAGACAGACTTTTGACAGACCACATGGACAAGAGAGCGATCTCCCTCACACACCGGAAGATCGTCAACAATCAGCTGGACCCTATGCAAAGGTTGCGGGTAAAATGGCAGACTGAGGTGGGCGAGTTGGACCACACAGACTGGCAGGAGGCGATAGAATCCCCTAGGGTAGTTGCGGTTTCTTCTAGGTTACGCCTTATACAACTCAAAGTGCTTCACAGGTCTTACTTTACTAGAGTGACATTATGCAAGATAGGGAAAACCACTGATCAGTCCTGCCTCCGCCAATGCGGTGACATAGGCACCTTTTATCACACACTGTGGGAATTCCCCGCAATTAACTGTACTGGACGGCAGTAATGAACACCATCACTGAGGTTAGCGCCAGTCCTGTTCCGCCTGAGCCTAAACGATGTCTCCTGAACATCTGGGAACCAACAGACCTGAATCACACAGCCCAAGCATGGGCAACCCTTGGTATGACGATAGCAAAGCAAAATGTGGCCAAACATTGGGGGGCAGCTGTTGCCCCAATCCTTGAAGACTGGTGTAAAGATATGGATATGGCCATGGCGGCCGAAAAAGCCACTTATGTCCACAGAGGATGCCCTAAAAAATGGGAGAGAATGTGGGGTAAATGGAATACCTTTAGAGGAGGTATCTGTGCCCCTCCGACAATGGGTCCGGTCTCAGACGATGATGAGTAATAAAGAAATTTCTTATTCATTATAAATCATACAATGTATGCCAGAAGTACGATGTACCTACGCTATCGATGGAATATGATGGAAACTGTTATCATATGAATGTGCCATGCTGTAAATGTCAATACTGCAAGTCTTATCTTTAATAAAAATGTTTAAAAAAAAAAATACATCAATAGTCAGTAGAAAGGTGACCAGTCAACCTTTGTAAAAGGCCTTCTACTGCGCAGCAATACGTGTTGCTGCGTTTATAGCAAGTTTTGATTCATTTGAGAAATATTTTTTTGGGTCAAATCTGCAAATTATGCAGCAGATGATAGATTATGTAGCAACAGTGGCAAATCCATAATTATACGGTATAGTTTTCTCCCAAAAGACCTATACATTTTGTTCAAGTATTTTGTTTTATTGGTAGCTTGCCACTGGCTTTGCTACTGCTCTGCCTTTTAAAGATTCTGCATCTGTTTTGTGACCTTAACCTACCTGACCTGTTTTTGTTATTTTTGGAGTAAGCATTTCATCTTGGTTCTTTGGGAATTCATCTTGAGGACTTCCCTGAAACTTCGACGGGGTCAGTGTTTCTAGAACTTCCATTTTTTTTAAATTAATTATTTTATTGAACAACGAAAACACAGTACTGGCATACAGTCTGGCATGGTACGACGTGACATAGCAGCACACATGTTGAAAATATATGGTTAAAGTACAATCATACTTCATAGTAAAGGTCCATCAGTGGAACAATGGAGAGCATTGAGGACCAATAAATAAGTTGCCATATATCCACAGATCTCAATGAAGCGTCTCCTGTTTCCATAAGCAGCATACAATATATTTAGATGTGTTGACAGGCAATATACCCCTAGACAAGTACATTCCTTCCCTCTGGCTCCCCAGTTTCTTTTCACACTAAGTACTGCTGGTACTGTCCCCAAAAGCCCTTGGGTCTGTTCTGGGGAGGAAGTAATTCGTTATATATGTCGGACTGTGGGTTACAATACAGCATATCAGTGTTCCAATCTTTGGTGGTCGGTATAGGACCCTTAGCCCAGCGCATAGCAACGTGGCGTTTAGCAAGCAACAGCCCAATCACTACTAGTTTCCAAGCACTTTTTTCAACGCCGGTATCATAGAACATTAAAGCAAGCAACGGGTCAGGGTCAAGGGAGAGCCCTGTAATCTCATTTAAGGCCTGGAAAATCTTGCCCCAATACTCCAGGATTCCAGGGCAGTACCACGCCATGTGTATAAACCTGGCGTCTTGCGTGTGACAGCAGGCACAATCCGCCATATCTCGAAGTCTATACTGATAAAGTCTTGCGGTGTATAATACACTCTATTAACATATTTAAATTGAATTTGGCGATGTCTACTATTCAAGGAGACTTATTTTGTTACTTTGCAACAATACTGCCAGCATTTATCATTGAGCACCTGACCAAGGTCCCCCTGCCATTCCAAGCATGCCTTCATCAAGTGTGGCCTCCTGGACTCATGTGCAGCGCCATAGATTCTCGTAACCAGTTTATCGGGGGATACGTATTAAATAGGAAAGCGCGAGCATCTCTAGCGGTTCCTGCTTATCTTCCCCTAATAGGTCTCGTAATGCGTGTCGGGCTCTATAGTACTGATATTGAGTTAGAGTCAAAGGTTCGCGAACCTCCGCGAAGACTGCCTCCACACCATGAACCACACCCTCGTGAAAAAAGGCACTGTAGTGAATGGGCAACATCTCTATCTCGGTCCGGAACCAGGAGCACCACTCCAGCGGCACAAGTGGGGAATACAACAAGTATCCCAACTTTTGCTCCAGCAGGTTTTATCCATGCATGTACCACAGAGTTTAAGGAGTCAAAGGTGTCATGTCTAAGGGGGCGTGGCTTGAGCTGCCATCAAGATGGCCGCATCCGGCTGAGGCTCCGTGCATCGGGCGGAACCTTTACATGTGCCGTAGCCGCTCTTCCGATCCCTGGGAGATGTAAACTGTCGGCCGTTGAGGAGCGAGCGCGGGGGGTCAGGTAGCCATTTTTCTTTTTCAATTTAAGCTACCTATCGCCCTGTTCCCGCCACGCTACGCTCCCCTCAGAAGTATCGGCAGCGCCCGCCATTTTGTATTCGGCGGGACGCTGCTTTTTTCTTTGGATTTGCCCGCATCGCTGGAGGTGCGGCGTGGGCGCTCTCTGCAATATGTGCCTTTGGCTGCATATGGAGGAAGACGCAGCTTAAATAGGGATTTGTACCCTTCAACAGTATCTTTATAACTGAGGTAGTCCTTTTTCTTTGGTTTTACACAACGGTGAGGAGACTCTTTTGCTCTTGTCATGCCACACCTCTGGAACTGCATCTTATAAATATACTTATGCCGTCTGTGTGACCAGCTCTTCAATTTTGCAGGTATGCTTATTACTTTTGTATCCGTGTTCACATAATTGATATATTCCACATGAGTGTCAGCTGTGCCTGGGTCTGCATGATTCGCTTCAGGTGTTCTCGTCAGCTGTATGTTGCCATAATAGTCTTTTAGTTTTTAGCTGGATATGGAGCTTATTTTCTCATACATAAGTCTGAAGAGATCCTTTGTCATGGCTCACAGCACAGACCCACTTCCTGCGACTATAATTTCGATTGTTATTATGTGACCAGCTTTTTGCCTCATCAGCTGATACACTATATTCGAGACTCTGTTTACCACTTCGGTGCGCGCTTTCATATTTGGATGTTGTGACTGAGTCTGTGTATTACCTATCAAGTGCTCTTGTCTTGGTGGAGATAGTGGTTGCTGTGGTGAGTCTTGGAGGAATTCTCTCATTCCCTCTAGCCTGTATGGAGCCTTATTCCTCCTTGGGCCAGAAGAATACTTCAATATCAATGACTTCTCTTCGCAAGGATTGTAGCGCCGCTGCTTCCTCTAAGCGCCATCAGAAAGAACCCAACTCCCCAACCAAATCTCCACTACCTATAACAATGGAGGATATTATGGAGGAGCTTAAGCTTATCAAAGCCTTTGTGATTGATACCAATGCCACTATTCAAAGGATAGAGGAGAAATGGTCCAATTTGGAGTCTAGAGTATCCAAGATGGAGCAGAGGATTAGTGATACCCAGGATGTAGTCCCTCAGGTTGCTGCTATGTCTAAAGAAATTGCTCTTCTCAAGACGCAGACGGAAGATTTGGAAAACCGCAATAGGCGCAACAATCTAAGAATCTGCGGCATTCCTGAGGGAGAGGAGGGCGCCGACATGCTTGCTTTTCTAAAAATGCACATTCCTAAAATTGTTGGTCTTAAGGATGTCACTAATCTTAACTTGCAGCGTGCGCATCGCATCGGCCAAAGATTTGAAGGCTCTTCCTCCTCCTCTGCCTCAGCTGTTAATCGCCCCAGAGGGATAATTGTTCTATTCTTGGAGTACACTGAGCTGCTAATGGTCCTTTCGGCAGCTAAGCTTCGGAAGCAAATGTTGTGGTCTGGCCAGAGGGTTTTCTTCTCCCAGGATGTAGCCCGCGCAACAGCTGCTCGTCGCAAAGAATGTTTGTCTCTTCGCCCGGATCTTAGATCAATGAATGCTAGATATGGCCTGGTGCACCCTTGCTTCTTTAAAACCACTTATAAAGAGCGCTCTTATTCCTTTGACCGTCCTGAGGATCTACGACAATTTACATCCTGTCATAAAGGAGATGGGATGGACTTCGAAGGGCCCTGAGAGATGTCTCTCCTTGTTTTGTCTTAAAGATTTCTGAATTATCCATTTTCTATTATAGTTTCTCGATGATACTGCCATCTTTGGTTGTTGCCAGTTAAGGCATGTTGTTTTCTTGTTGATCGTCATAAGTATGTCTTCCTTCCCAAGAGATTACTTCTCATCATTTCCTTTGTTTTTTCTCCACAGATGTTCCCCTTCCCGTTCAGACTCATTCCTCTGATGTTTTCCTCCCCCTACCTTCCCATGTTCCTAGTATGTACAATTGTCTCCACTGTATGGTAAGTGTCAAGCCTTTCTCAAATACCCCTGTTATAGTTGTTGATTTGTCTCTGAGTCTATTATATTACGTTTAGGATGTTAGTCCCTTCTTTAATTTTATCATGGTTTGGCTCCCTCTCTTTCATGTTTTCTGGTTTAATGGTTCCTGTCGTTCCCCGGTATTCTCGCTGGATCTGCCGTCTGTTCCTTTTTCGCGGCTCCCCTCCTCTACTTGCTATTCTTTTTTCTCTGGATCCCGTCATTTTTGACTAAAGCTCTCCAGCTTCATGTCAACTTCTCTACGTATACCACTTAATCTTCAGTTCTTTTTTCTTCTCTTTCCTATTCTTTCTTTTTCATTCTCTTCTTTTTCTTCTATTTCTCTTTCTTCTATTTCTTTCTCTTTTTCACTGCACCTCTTTATCTTCTTTATTTTTCTTCAACACACCGTTTTTGATGACTTCTGTTGCTCTTTTACTGTTATGGTTTTCTACGTAGTATACTATCTCTCTCTAATAATGGTTGTTAACAATAATTTTCTATGTATAATTTTGCAAGTTCTCATTTGTTTAACTTTCAATTTATTAGCTTTAAAATGCATTGTTGTTTAATGTTTTTTCTTTTTTATCATGACTGATAATGTTCAATAGTTACATGGAATGTAAAGGGGTTGCGTAATCCAGTTAAGAAGCAGAGGGTACTTACACATCTATCTCGGCTGCAGTGCAAAATTGCAATGCTTCAAGAGACCCATCTTACTGATAAAGATATTAACTCTCTTAAAAAACAATGGGTAGGACATGTTTATTGTTCCCCGGCCAAAGATAGGAAGAATGAAGTTGTCACCTTATTTCATAAATCCCTCTCTCTGGTTTTGAAGGGGGAGGAGAGGGATGCAGATGGAAGATGGCTCCTTTTACATCTTACTATAAATGGTTCACCCATCTCTCTCCTCAATATATACAGCCCCACTGGTGTTGATTCACAATTTTGGCAATCCATGTCACCTACTCTTCACTCATGTTCTGACGATAACCTATTGGTGGGTGGGGACGGTAACCAGGTCATGGACCCCTTCACGCATAGAAAGTCTACTGCTCGATACACTCCCACCAAAATGCAAAAAATGTTTACGAAAACAATCTGCTCAAGGGGGCTGGTGGATGCTTGGAGGATATTTCACCCGGATACTTTAGAATTCACTTTTTTTCCCCCTACTCATAATTAGAATAGATTATGTTTTTGTGAGTCCCCACCTCCTTTCTAACCTAACTAATGCTGAAATCGGGTCTATTCTTATATCTGATCATGCCCCTGTTCTGGTTAACTTAGATCTTCCATCTGAACCTTCCAGGCCTCGCAGATGGCATTTTAATAACTATTTACTTAAAGATCATAATTTTCTGGAACGCTTTAAGGAATTTCTGTCAGATTTCTTCCTTAGGAATGTTAATCCGGATATTTCTTTCCACACTATTTGGGATGCGTTTAAGGCAACAGCCAGAGGATTCATTATTGACTATGTTGCGGTTAAGAAGAAACAACGCATTAAGGACTCTGCTTCCTTATTAGCTTCCATAAAACTTCTTGAACATGAGTATTTTTCTTCTAATAATGAGGATACACTTAAGAAGCTAGTCCAGGCTAAATTATGTTTTAATCGAAAATCCATGGAGGAAGCCTCTGGGGTCTTACTCAAAGTTAATTCTAAATTCTATGGTGGTCGCAACAGAGCTGGTAAATTGCTTGCTAATTATTTGAAGATAAAATCCCAAAAATCTAAAATAACTAATATCATAGATGACAGGGGGTCAATCATTTCAAGGACAAGGAAATCCTTAACTGCTTTACGGATTTTTATAAGACATTATACACCCCTGATTCATCTCCTTCTGACGCGGCACTGGATTCTTTCTTTGAGGCGTTGCCCCCCCATCCATCCTCTTCTCCTGACTGTTCTATATTAGAAAAAGACATATCCCTTTCTGAACTTAAGTTAGCCCTTGCCCACTTACCCAAGGAGAAATCCCCTGGCCCTGACGGTTTTACAGCGGAGTTCTATTCTTGCTTTTCCCAGATTCTTCTCCCTCATCTTTTATCTCTTTTCCAATTTTTTATTTCGCACAAGGAGGCTCGTGGTTCATTTCTTGAAGCCATGATCTGTTTAATTCCAAAGAAATATAAGGATTCTTCTTCCTGTGCTAATTACCGTCCTATTTCTTTAATCAATTTAGATTGCAAGATATATGCGAAGGTTCTTGCCCTCCGCATCAATAAGGTTATTCCTGACTTGATCGGCTATGAACAGACAGGGTTTGTTAAAGGTAGAACGCTTGCAGATAATTCTAGAACCTTTTAAAATATCATTCATCTTGCCTCTAAAAGTACCTCTCCTGTTGCGGCCGTCACCTTAGATGCAGAGAAAGCCTTTGACCACATTCATTGGCTTTTTATGATGCGTGCACTCAAGTGGCATGGTTTTGGTCCTGGTATTTTATCCCTTATTCAATTGTTATACTCCTCCCCCACTACTTCAGTTTTTGTTAATGGACTTCAATCTTCCTACTTTTCTCTTCAACGAGGCACCTGCCAAGGCTGCCCTCTCTCACCTCTGCTTTTTATTTTATCTCTTGAGCCCTTTCTCCACTCCCTTAGACAATCCCCTGCTGTTCGGGGCTTCACAACTAAGTCGGTTGAAATTAAGTTCACTGCATATGCAGATCATATTATGTTGTACCTCTCCGACCCCCCTACTTCCTTGATTGCCTTTACAGATCTCTTATCCTCCTATGCTACCTTATCTGGATATAAATTAAACTTCTCTAAATCTGAAGTTCTCCATTAAATAAATATCGTTTAAGAAGTATGTTTGACGGGACAGATTTTAAATGGAACAGTAATTACATTACATGTTTGGGAATAAAATACTCCTCCTCTATTGCTAGAACTGTTCAACTTAATCTGGATGAAGTCCTACTGAAGGCAGAGAAGTGGTCTCCTTTATTCTTTTCTTGGTGGGGTAGGCTAGATACTTCTAAAATGATGATGCTTCCAGTTATCAACTTTTATTTGTCTATGTTACCAGTTTGACTCCCTGTTAAATTTTTTAAAACTCTTAATGGTATTTTGAGTAAATTTCTATGGAACAATCGTAAAGCGCGTATATCTCTGTCTGCTTTGTCAGCACCTAAGGCTAGGGGAGGGGTCAACTTTCCTAACTTTCATCAATACCACTCCTCCTTTTTGATTCGTCAGGTTTTGCGTATCTTTATCCTTCAGACGATTCCCCTATTTCGGTTTGGTTCAAACTGGAAGAATCCGTTATTCATCCTCTTCCCTTCTCTTCGTTGGTGAATTTCACTCACTCTCCTCGTTCATTTAAATCCCCAACCATTCCACAACTTATATCGACCCTTCATCCTGTTATCACAAAATCTCTTTCTCCTCTACAGATATTTTTTGATTCTACTATATGGCATAATAGGTCCATCAAAATTTCTAACTGCACCAGCCGTTGGAAGAATTGGGTTGCCAAAGGGATTATTCAGGTAAAACATCTAATGCATAATGCGCAATTTATATCTTTTCAGGAGTTCCAATCTAAATTTGGCCTACCTGCTAATTCCCTTTCTAAATTTGAGTCTCTAAAATTAACTTTAACCCAACAGTTTTCTCTGATCTCCGAATCTCTCTGTTCTTCATCAAGCCGCCTGTTAACCCTATTACCTACTTCTCTCCTGGTTCGAGCTTCACACATATATAAATATCTCCATTTCTCTCATCCGACCCGCTCCAAAAGCAAGACTGAACTTTTATGGGAAGCGGACTTACAGCGCACGCTTTCCACATGCACTTGGGATACGATTTGGTCTTGCTTACACCACACCTCTTGCAATGCTAGCACTACTCAGACTTTATTATTTTTACCAGAGATTGTTTTTAACACCATTGTCTGTATCCAAATTTAGTTCTGGCCTATCCCCCAACTGCTGGTCCTGTAAAAATACCCCTGGCACATACCTACACTCTTTCTTCCTTTGCCCCTTTATTTCCATCTTTTGGATAAAAGTATGTAAATCGATCACTAATTTCCCCTTTGACATCTTCTCCATTTTTCTGGGTAGTAATTCCATTCAGTGGCTGGGTGCTCTTAAAATGGGTTCTTTTGTGGATTTACTAATTGCCATTGCTTTTCAAGTTATTACATCCAATTGGAAAGACTCCTCCAAAGTTTCTTTTTCTGCTTGTCACCATCATAGGCTAGAGAGAGCCTCTGCAACTACGTCTCAACAACTCCTTCGAAAAGAAGCTTTTTGGTCTCCACTGACTAATTACTTATCTTCCTTGGCATTACGTACTAATGATAGTAGCTTTGCATTTCAACTGCCCTGAGCATTTTCTTTAATATCGTTCATATTGTTCATATTTTATCGAATGTATATTGTTCCCTTTTTCAGATTTATAATTATACTGTTCAATATATTGCCTATTAACGGAAAGTCTCATTAGATTATTTGATTATGATGTTGACTCTCTTTCTTTTCTTTTCTCTCTCTCTCTTCTTCCTTTCTCTTTTTTCTTTTCTTTCTTCCTTTATAAAATTAAAAAAATGCTAACCTACTATGGTACATACGTGCTTATTCTTGTTTAGTACTGACTTTTGCCATGAATGATGTCCAATGTAACATGTCTCATTCTTTTTCTGTACATTTATTACTGTTCTCTGATGTACTGCTCGTTTGATTTGCTTAGATAATTCTGTACCTTGCTCTTTAATTGCTTTAATAAAGCTCTTTAAACAAACAAAAAAAAAGGTGTCATGTCTCCACACCGGGCAACCAAAGAGCACCTGAGGAAGGAAGTGCGTCAGGGTCAACAGCATCCTTCCCAATATGCAGATGCGGCAATTCCTCAGGGCGATATAGCCAATAATGTGTGTGCGAGCTTTGCGCCGCTCTGTAATAAAGCTCTAGGTCAGGCGCTTTGAGTCCACCCATGTCAAATGGCAAAGTAAGAATATCCCACTTAACCCTGGGTTGCTTCCCTGCCCAGGCCAGCTTAATCATCAAGGAATGAAGGGTAGCAAATATCGAACGCGGAAGAAGCATTGGTATATCTTGAAATAAAAACAGGAATCTGGGAGCACAACCATCTTCAAGATAGAGATGCGCCCAATCAAGCATAAGGGTAACCTAATCCAGTGAGCTACGTCATTCTCCAGTTTGTGACTTGCCTTCCCATAACTATCCAATAGCACTCTATCAGGGTCTGTGTGCCTAAGTAGCGCACCACGTCTGTTGACCACTGCAGAGGGTAGTCTAGCTGAACGGGAGTCATAGTTGGGGTCAATGGGAAAATAATGGACTTATCCCAGTTTACCTTGAGGCCCGATAATTCCCCAAAATGAACCACCTCATTAAGCACTGGTGTTAGATGCCTCTCCGGGTCGCGGACATAAAGCAATGTATTGTCCGCATATGCGGACACAATTATTTTTATTATTATTATTATTTGTTATTTGTAATGCGCATGAATCCCCCCAAAGGGGTATCTCAACGCGGGCGGTGGCCTTAGATACTATAACAGTTTGCATGGTAACCTGGGAAGCGAAATGCCCTGTGCCCATGGTATTCCCTAAAGGTGCAAGCCAGGGGCTCTGCCACTAATGCATATAGGAGGGAAGAGAACAGGCACCCCTGCCAAGGCCCTCTAGTGATCGTGATGGGGAAGGTGACAGTATCACCCAATCACATCCTAGCAGTAGGGGCTGTGTACAGTACCGTGACCAGCCATATAAAGACCTACCAACCCCGATCCGACGAAGCACCGCTCTCACGAATGTCCACTCCACAGAGTCGAATGCCATTTCTAAAAAGGCTGCTGCAGCGCTAACATCCGGGTCTATCCTTTGAATGACACCAAAGATTGTTTTAAGGTTGTAGGTTACGCTCCGACCGGGTACAAATCCCACTTGTTCTGGGCGGATCACCAGACACACTATAGGGGTCAGTCGGTTCCACAATGTCTTAGGAAAGGTTTAGTGTCAACGTTAAGTAGCGATAGCGGTCTGTAAGAAGAGCAACTGTCGATGGCCTGCCGGGTTTCAACAGGGCAACAATCAGTGCCTCTCTCATCGTTGTGGGCATCACCTCAGCTTCGGCCATTTCTTCAAATAGTATGATCAAGTGAGGACTATGTACTTCTTGGTACGCCTTGTAGAAAGCTACTGAAAGGCCGTCCATGCCAGGGGCCCCTCCTACTCGCATTGTCTTAAGGGCAGCTGGAATCTCCCTAGGCTCAAGGGAAGCCATAAGATGTTCTCTATGCTCATTAGTGAGCCATGTCATATTGATATGCTCGAGATATTCTGAAATGGCTTTGTCACCCGGGGATTTACGTGAACTATAGAGATCAGCGTAATATCTGCCAAACCTCTTTGCCGTGAGGCCTGTGTCATGCAATGGATGCCCATTCTCATCCTGAAGCTGCACAATGACCCGGCTTCTCTTTTAGGGTGCAGCAATGCTGCAAGAGTAGCCCCCGGTCGTTTACCCTCCCCGTACACTCTAGCAGTTGCATATTTGCTGAGGTGTTTGACCTCGCTATCAGGCGTATCATGATAGTCTTCAAGAGCCTTCTTAATATCTTCTAATACTTTAGGGCCGCCTGTATGTTGGTGGTTGCATTCCAATTGAGCTATGTCTCTTTCAAGCTAGCTAATCTGTCACTCAGAGACCTGAGCACCCCTGCATGTTTGGAAATTGTTATGCCACTAATAAACACCTTGAAAGCTTCCCACACAGTGAGGAAGCTGTTTAGTGTACCAATGTTGTCTGGAAAGAAACCCTCTATCGCAGCAGCTAGTTCAACCTTAAAGACCAGATCCAGCAAGGAGTATAGGGGGAATCTCCAGAGAAATTGTCAAATTTCCGGGTGAGCAACTTAATGTCCAATAGGATCGGAGAATGGTCAGGATAAGTCCAAGGTAACGGGTCACATTTGAGTATGCGTGTGACTAAACTTTTAGATATCAACCAATAGTCTATCCAGGTATGAATATCGTAGGTGGGAGAATAATGCGTGAAACTTGGACCTCCAGACAAATAATGCCTCCAAACATCGAGTAGATCCAGCTGGTCAGCCCAGCAATCTCTCCTGCTGCCACAGGCGGGTGACGTGTAGGTCCCCTAGAGAGGTCTAGCTTGGGGTCCAAAACGCACTTGAAATCTACGCCCAAAATTTGTGGCAAGTCCCCCCATTGTAACAAGCGAGCACCCAGCGTGGAGTGAAACTGCGGGTCATCATGATTGGGCCCATAAACATTAACTAGCAATCCCTCCTTATGGCACCTAGCGATCACAAACCTGCCGTACGGATCCACACCCACCTCCTGTAGTCTAAACCTGATTTCAGATAAACCCATATAAGGACACCTCAGGCATACGTAGTGAACCCCCCTGTACAATAATGCCCTTATAATTTCTGTTGTGTCAGGATATTACTATTAGGGGCCACGTGTGTTTCCTGCAAAAATGCTACTTCTACCTGATGTCGTTTAAGGTAAGCCACCACCTTGCAGACCTTTCTATAATCATTTAAGCCTCATACATTCCATGTTAGGACCCTCACTTTCTTGCGGGGATTGTGTTCTATCTCAGGTTGCAGCCTGTCCTCCATGTTGCTCATGTTGTGTTACGTTGCCTCTGTATACTGTCAGCCAGCTGCACCATCCGTAGTCCAATTGGCATTTACTTACAAAGATTTCAACAAAAAACCCTCCCACGCTATGCAAACCCAAACAAAGCATAGTCAATATTCTATCCTCCCCAACCCTTCCAAAAAACCCCATAACAAAGAAGGGCAAAAAAACCTTGAATGTTAGCTGTGGAGCACACATGGGTGTTTGAATGTTACCGGCTGTATAATCCGGCCATGTCCCAGCAGCATCCAAGCCTAAAACATCACAGTCTACGCAACTTCTGCCAGCTTAAAGGACTCTGCTGCCATATCCCGCCTCATTCACCATTCACATTAACATAAACATATTGGTGTCCCCAATGTCTCTCAACGGGTCCCATGGAGGGAGGGGAACATGTTGCCTCCTTCCCCGTCGATTTGTCTCTAGTATCCAGTTGCAGTGGATTAAGCAAATTAAAGGAACCATCTTACCAGTTTCGCTGAATCCAATACCATATACCACAGTCTCTAGTAGTCCTGAACCAGTACGATATACAAAGTGCAGAGCGGAGCAGGAGTCCCCACTGCAGCTGCAAATGGAGCTAGCACTGTAATATAGTTACATAGCACTCCTCATCAGCACAGAGTTTCAACCCCCCTGTAATGGAAGGGCCCCTCATGCATGCACATCATTGGTCTTCAGTTTCCAGTACATCATCATCCTGTTTAGAGGAGGATCTAGGGGACCCCCTCCGAGAACCAACACCATACCTCTTTTTGAGAAACTGCAACACCTACCTCCGATCAGTGAAGATGTGTAGATTTACATTGACTACGACCCATAGTTTGGCAGGGTACCTCATGTTATATTCCAAATTCAAATCTTGGATTTTCCTTTTCACAGGTATAAATTGGTGATGCGCCTCCTGCACTTGTTGCATAAAGTCCGGGTAGAGAGACAGCTCCATTCCCTTGAATTGTAGCAGTTTGAGCTTCCTAGCCTTGTGTAGTGCTGCATCCAGATCCCTGTAATTTAAGTATTGTGCTATAATGGGTCGAGTAGCATCCCCGGGAACAGTCTAGGGGCAAGGGAGCGATGTGCGTGCTCTACTACAAAAATGTCTGAAAAGATATCTCTGCCCAGTAGTGAAGCCAGAAGTTGTTCAACATAGAGTTCCATATTGGGGATGTTGGTTCACTCCCCCACACCCACTATCCTTATGTTATTGTGCCTTGAGCGCGCTTCCAAGTCTTCAGCTTTGGCTTGCAACGCATGAAGCAATTTGTCCTTTGTAGTGTGAGCAAGAGACTCTGCAATGGACGTATCCACTGCATCAGAGACCCTTTTCTCCACCGTATCTAGTCTTTCTTTTGTTTACCAATCTTTCAGTCATCCTGACAATAAGGAATGAAAGGGCATTGATTTACCCGTCTACTTTTGTCAAGCTGCGCTGCATCGCTTCAAGGATCAATTTGAGTCCACTGGCGAGTCATTGGACTCCGACTAGACTCGGAGACATTCCTCTCCGGCTCTTGTTGTCTGGAATTTTAGCATGGTTCAAATTGCAGTTTGGACTGCGCTTATTTGGTACTGCCCATATTGAGTTACCTTCTCGTGTGCCCAGGCAGTCCAGCAGTTGCGCAGCAGATTAAAGATGTGTCGGTTCCTCCTCTACTTTCTATAGTACTGCAAACTACGCAAGGAGCTCTGAAGTAAAATGCCAGCACAGGCCACCTCAATAGGACGACCTGATAATACAAAGATCCCCTCAAATACTGCTATGGTAAGGGCTGGAGTGGTCGCCTCGTGTAGATCATTCTCAGCAACACCTGGGTGTATAGACATTTCAAGGCCTAGCACCGGCCTGTGCACCCTCTAGACCTCCCTTTAATCTCTGAATCTGTCCAATAGGAGGATCAGGAAGGACAAATTGAATGTACAGCTGAGTGTGAGCCCTTGTCACCGTGGGCACTGCTTTTCTTCACGGGGAGGTTTTGCCGCTGCAAACTGCCCAAATATTCCCCATCATGGGGACTCACCCGTGTCTCAGTCAAGTGCCGCGCATCGTGGCTGCCTCTGAGAGCTGTTCTCCCCGATGTGCCATAGTAGCACGTCACCATTCAGGGCAAGGCCCGAGACGGACGCCCACTGTAGATCAGGCCGGGATGTGCTCAGCTATCAGCCCTGGCCGCTCAGGAATCAGGCAGCATGCACCTTTGCCGGCTTAAAGGATCCCAAGGTGATTCCGACTGCGCAGCACCGGCTGCGGCGCCCAGTTGGGATCAGCAGCTCCACAGCATCACAGAGAGGCAGGGTGGGTGCCATGTGTGAGGTCGCTCTGTCCGCCTGCCAGCGCTGTCTTCCACGGACCCAGGCCAAAGCCGCTTGCAGGCGAGTTCCCGGGGTGCAGGTGGGTTGTGCATATACAGTTTAGGCAATGGGCAAAGAGGATCGTAGCGTATTTTGGTGCCGGGCTCACGGAGCTCCTTTAGATTGCGGCCATCTTGAGCCAGGCAAGCTCTGCCCCCCTAGAACTTCCATATCGGGTGAGGGACTGGAAGAGGCAAGTTTGGAAACCACAGACCTTTTCTGCCTGTATCTTTGCTTCAGAGCTCTTTTCCCATTCTGTCGGGTACTCGTCTTCTCCTTTTCATAGAAACAACCTACAAAATAAAGTGAATAAGTTCCCAGGCTAATCCAAAAACCTAAATTATTTTACAAAACCTCAATATATTACATATGGATAGGTAATGGGCCTATTATTAATGCTAACCCATAAACAATATTAGCACCGATTAGTTGACAGCTATAAGCTAAGGCTTATGGAGAACAGAAGCACAAAGAAGAAGTGGCCAGAAAGGGAAAACCCTGGAGGATATTATCTATTGTAGCCTTACTGAAAGAGTCCATTTATCCTACTTCAGTCATGGTGCCTAGATAATTATGTCAGATGACACTGAAGAGTTAGTTTTAGCTTCTTGTTCTGTAGCATATTACATCTGGCGAGACTGCTTCATCAATTCCCTTACCCACTCACTTATAGAGAGCTTATTTTTTATTGTTCCATTTTGGAAGAATATGTTTTGCTGGTCAGGTACCGGTTGCGCCAAAATTATTACTTAGGTAGCCTAATACAATTGCTCACACAAGCCTGTTGCTATTTGATTTTAGTATGGAAAGGTTTGAGCCCAGACTTGACAGCCACATCAAAATACAAGCTCTTTAGAAAGTTCTTGAAAACTGAGCTCTTCAAACTCGCCTACAGCTAAACTCTACACAGGAAAAGGGGTCACAGTTGCGTTTGGCAACTGCACGATTATTACTTAAAAAGTCAGTGATCAGTGCGCAGGCCTGCCTGGTGTGTCTGTATCTTGCCCATATTCATGAAGCTCAAAAGCATCAAAAGCATTGGCTGACACTTTTTTCCTCTTACGCCAAGAATTGATTTATTCTGTTCCCCAACCTTCTACCTCGATGAAGGACAAGGACGTTTCATACGTAGGCTCATGGCCTGGCAGGGTTATGATGGGCTGTCCAACCAAAAATACTTGATCTACCCCAAGTTTGCCCAAGGGCTGTACGGCCAGAGTTGGGTGTTACAGTGCTCCCTCAATCTCTCCTCCTCCTTCCATTCCTTTCTCCATCCACTGCCTCCTTTAATCCCCCCCTCAACCACATTCAATCTCAAAGACCTCGCCCAGAAGCAGGAGGTATCTCTCATTTGCCCCGAGACCAGCACCTGCCCAAAGAACCTCTTATACTAATCCACAGGCTTGATCCCCCTATCCTTTTAGAGCCCACGGGCAGGGGAGGGAGCCTTGCAACATGGCACACAGTACTGCTATTGGCAGTCCCCAGTACTCTTTCACCCTCACAATACCAGTAGAGGGAGGCCAGGGCAAATAACAGCTGCTCCAGGGTCCTGGGTGCTGTGATCTTAACACTGGGGTGCAGCTGTCAGGTGTCCTGGTCCTCCTTCAGCATCAAAACAATGGTGGTGATGAAGAATCCATCCTCTCTGTCCTCAGGCAAGGTGGTAGGAGCCCATTCAACCCTACCAGCCTTGAGGCAAGGCCATGAGGACAGGCAACATTTTGTCTAAGTGAGCACTTTCTTACAGTGAGCAGCAGCTTTCTCAAAGCGAACGATAGTTACCTGCTGCGACTGCCCATGTTGAGAATTCTCGCCGGGAGCATGGAACAAGCTGAAGTTGAATTATGAGCTATTGCTGAAACCTCTTTGTTCAGGAAGAAACTGAAAATGTGTCTCTGTAAACAGGATTAATTGACTGAAATATACTCGGTAGTGATTGTTTTTGTGCACGCTGCCAAGACACTCCTTGGAGTGACAGTGCGCTATACAAGTCTACTTTCATTCATTAGTTCATTCAATAGGGGTGGGCAGTAAACTACGATCCTCCAGCGGAGTTCACAGAGTTTTGCCCACTCTGCGCTCCGCATGGAGCATGGAATTTCGGGAAAACTCAGCCAACGGCCACATAGTGTCGTTTTTTCTAGCACGCAGCTTGCCAACGGTACGTTGGCGAGTAAGAAAATCAAGCACTGGACCGGCTACCGGTTTTTCTACTGGCATCACTGGTAGTTTATTGTCCCAATCTGTCCAAAAATGAGCTAAATCCCCTAAACCAGGTATTTTTCTTATTTGCAAACTTCAAGCAGGAAATATGAGCAGAAAGCACGTTTAAATGTGTTCAAAAGTTAAGTGAACAAAGGCAGAAATTAATGTTACATATGAATACATATGATTTTGTAGACCCTTAAAACAACAAATGGCCAGTATTTTTCTCTTGGAATGGTGGCAACCCAAACTACACATACAGCAGTCACATATAGGCCTGGTACAAATGGACCAGTATTCGGCCTAACATCCATTTCCCATGCCCCAGCTGGTACTGATAACATCGTAGGCCTGGAGAGATTTCATTAAGAATAATAGATTCCCACCCATGCAGAGTGCCCGGGTGAAAAACTTCTGAGCTGTAATTTTACCGCATTACTTTTAATTTCACTGTAAAATCACAACAGAAACACCAGCTTTCTAGAATGCCCTAAGGGACTGCTGGTTCCCTTCATGGCCGTGTGCATTATCATTTCCGCCCCCGGGGGAACGCCATCTCAGACCTGCATCACATTACTTTTCAACACTGTATTACTATACGGATCAGACATTTTGATGTATGCAGAATTCATTAAGACATCCTTGACCACTGCGCCGATTTAACGAGGTCAGAGCTTGGTAGGCTACGTTTGCTGCCATGACACCGTGTTTGTTTCCCTGGCGGAAAATACTTAATTAGGATGTGCGTTTCCTTGAACAGAGAAGATAAGAGAAGGCAGTCGAGACATTATTAAAATCTTAAGAGACCTTTGGTAACAACCAGTGTCAGCAGCCGAACAGAGGTTGGAGAATCCGCTGCTCATTGGCTGACAGAGAAAGGGGATGCAATAGATCCACTCACCCAGAAGGTAAGGTTCTGTATGTGGGACTCCCAGAATATCTTATTAATAGATTGAAAGTGGTCCTGAATGGAGCGGCCCGCACCCTTCTGGGCCTGCCTCTGAAAACCTGTGTCTCTGCATTTGCAGGCTCTTCACTGGCTCCTGATAAAGAAGATCATTTTATGTAACCCCTTCACTGCTAGGCCTTTTTTGGCTATTTGGGGTAGTTCGTGCTTAGGCCCCCACATAAGGTATCCACGTCAAATTTATGCCCTTTTTTTTCAACACCCGGAGGATTCTAAAGGTCCCCACGTTTGTGCATTCCCCATGAGGGGACCCAGAAATTAGACAAAATACAGCTGAATTTTTATTTTTTTTAAATAGGAAAAAATTGCTGCAGAAGAAAGCGTCTAGTTTTTTTCCCTGCAAATGGCATCAACAAAGGGTTTGTGGTGCTGAAATCCCCATCTTCTCACCTTTGAGGGACAGGCAGACTTTTGTCATAAAACCAAACTTTTCTATACAGTTTTGGCATTTTACTGGGGCATAGCCTATTTTTCCTAATTTTTGTACTTTCTACCTCCTTCCAGTTAGTGGTAGAAATAGGTATGAAACCAATAATGGATCCCAGAAAGCTATACATTTCTAAAAACTAGACACAATTCTGAATTCAGCAAGGGTCATTTGTGTAGATCCTTCAAAGTTTTTTTTATAGAAACTAACAGTTAAAAATAGAAAATATTGAAATTGAGTTAAAAGAACAGCCATTTGTGCCAATGTTTTCACCTGTAACTTCTTCTAAGTATGACAGATTTTTTAAAGCAATATATTGTTACATCTGCTGGACCCTTCAAGTTGTGGGGATATATAGGACTTGTAGGTTCACCAAGAACCCGAGGAACCCAGACCCAATAACTGAGATGCTTCTTGCAATGGTTTTTCATTGTGTACAGGGTATATAGCAATTCATTTGGTAAAATATAAAGAGTGAAAAATAGGTACCAAGGAAACCAATATATTTCCGAAATGGGAACAAACATAGAGTTTATAAGCAGTGGTATTTTTCACATCTCCAAAATTGTGGGCACGCATACAAGCATGTGAATTAAAGGTCATTTTTCAAAATGACTTATTTTTTTACAAATTGTCTCACATTTGGAAGGCAGAAATGCAAAGAAAGTCAATTGGTAATAACACTTGTTCTACTATTCTGTGTTCCCCTAAGTCTCCCAATACAAATGATACCTCACTTGTGTGGGTAGGTCAAGTGTCCGCGACAGGAAACAGCCCAAAATGCAATGTGGACACATCAAAATCTTCCAGTGAAAACGGACCCTTTTTTTACAATGCGCCTAGCTGTGGATTTTGAACCCTAGCTCAGCCGGCTCGGGTGGGACCTAGGGAAACCTAACAAACCTATACATTTTTGAAAACTAGACACCCATGGAAAGCCAAGATGGGGTGACTTGTGTGGCTCTCACTAGGTTCTGTTACCCAGAATGCCTTGCAAATCTCACACTTTGTAAAAAAAAACATTTTCCTCACATTTCTGTGATGGAAAGTTCTTGAATCTGCATGGATCCACAAACTTTCACCCACCCACCATTCCCCAAAGTCTCCCGATAAAAATGGTACCTCACATGTGTGGGTTGGCCTAGTTCCCGCGACAGGTAACGGCCGAAACGCAACGTGGACACACCACATTTTTACAGTGAAAACTGACCCTTTTTATACAAAGTGCCTAGCTGTGGATTTTGAACCCTAGCTCAGCCGGCACCTAGGGAAACCTAGCAAACCTATACATTTTTGAAAACTAGACACACAGCGAAATCCAGGATGGGGTGACTTGTGTGGCTCACCAGGTTCTGTTACCCAGAATACCTTGCAAACCTCAAACTTTGTAAAAAAAAACACATTTTCCTCACATTTCTGTGATGGAAAGTTCTGGAATCTGCATGGATCCACAAACTTCCACCCACCCCGAATTTCCCAACGTCTTCTGATAAAAATGGTACCTCACTTGTGAGGGTAGGCTTAGTGCCCACGACAGTAAACGGCTCAAAATGCAACGTGGACACACCGCATTTTTACAGTGAAAACAGACCCTTTTTTTGCAAAGTGCCTAGCTGTGGATTTTGAACCCTAGCTCAGCCAGCACATAGGGAATCCTAGCAAACTTATACATTTTTGAAAACTAGACAGCCAGGGGAATCCAAAATGGGTGACTTGTGTGGTTCTCACCAGGTTTTGTTACCCAGAATGCCTTGCAAATCTCAAACTTTGTCAAAAAAAAAGAATCTTCACATTTCTCTGATGGCAAGTTCTGGAATCTGCGTGGATCTGCGTGGACCCACAAATTTCCACCAACCCCACATTCCCCAAAGTCTCCCGATAAAAATGGTACCTCACTTGAGTGGGTAGGCATAGTGCCCACGACAGGAAACGGTCCAAAACGCAACATGGACACACTGCATTTTTACAGTGAAAACAGACCCTTTTTTTGCAAAGTGCCTAGCTGTCGATTTTGAACCCTAGCTCAGCCGGCACATAGGGAAACCTAGCAAACCTATACATCTTTTAAGCCTAGACACCCATGGGAATCCAGGATAGGGTGACTTGTGTGGTTCTCACCAGGTTCTGTTACCCAGAATCCTTGCAAACCTCAAACTTTGTAGAAATAAAAACCATTTTCCTCACATTTCTGTGATGGAAAGTTCTGAAATCTACGTGGATCCACAAACTTCCACCCACCCGCATTCTCCAAAGTCTTTCAATAAAAATGGTACCTCACTTGTGTGGGTGGGCCAAGTGCCCGTGGCAGGGAAGGGCCTAAAATGTATTGTGGAGACATCAAAATTACCTATCACAAAACGACCTGGTTTTGTAAGGCGGGGTCACCTGGGTTTTTGGCCCCGGGCTCGGCGGCCATCTAGGGAAACCTACCAAACCCACACATTTCTGAAAACTAGACACCCGGGGGAGTCTAGGGAGGTATGGCTTGCGTGGACCCCCCAATGTTTTCCTATCCAAAATCCCCTGCAAACCTCAAATTTAGCTAAATAAATCTAATATTTCTGCAATTTCTGTGTAGGAAAGTTGTGGGATCACCGGGCAGACACAAATTTCCTACAACCCAACATTCCCCCAGGTCTCCCGATAAAAATGGTACCTCATTCGTGTGGGTGGACGAAGTGCCCGTGGCAGGCAAGGGCCCAAAACGTATTGTGGGGACAGCAAAATTACCTGTCACAAAACGACCTGGTTTTGCAGGGGGGGTTACCTAGGCTTTTGGCCCCAGGTCGGCAGCCAGCTAGGGAAACCTACCAAACCCACACATTTCTGAAAACTAAGCCCGGGCGGAGTTCGCGTAGCCGCACTAATTGCAGAACTATGCGAAGCGGTAAAAAAACTCTACAACGCTATGCGGAACAAGCAACTCTGCATGCTCAGGAGAGGTTTCTGATGTTCGGCAACGTGGATTGCGTGTTCGGGGGAAATATTGTGCGAACTACACCACGCGGTCGCCAATGGGCGCGGCCATCTTGTTTTCTACTCTTTGTTATGGTTCTGGGGCCTGTTTTGAATCCTCCCAATATCTTTTCAATCCTTTGTTTCTAAAACTTTTTTTCTGATCTTTTTTATTTATTAATAAACCCTTTCTCTTCCTAAGTGTATATTTAGCATTTTTTTCTACTTTTACTGCGTTATTGTACTGTTTTTCTATAACTTGTGCGCTGGGCAGTGTTTCGCTGCTCTGAGGTCCGGCGCACCCACAACCAACTGACTCACTGGTGGTCCGACATCCTGGACCGGGAGCAGGATCTGCTGGACCTGCTAGGTGTTAAGGTCGTGGGGCTTGGTGAGTAGGTCATTTTCATTACTTTTGTGTGTTCTGTTCTGTGTTATTGCGAATATTATTTCTTTCCCAAATAACAAGAATACTGCTGCTGCTTACATGCAGGTAAGTTATGTTTAAAAAGCTTATACTATGTGATTGTTATTCTTCTAGACAGGTGCTCAGTGCTACTAATCTTGGTTGCTTGCAACTTTGCGCTCGCTTGGGCTGATGATGTAATAGAGGTTAGAGAACTTAAGTTAGGTAATGCAGACTAGAGAGACTCCTTTCCTTTGTCCTGTCACTAAGATAGTGGTAGGTAGGTAGTTATAGTTAGTTACTTAGTATTAGTTGATCATTTTTTAGCGGTCCGCGTGACACGTCCTCCGTCACGTGCTGCTGACTCCTTAGTAGAACCTTTTGTGGTTTGTTAGTGAGTGAATAATATAGCAACTCAGCATCAGCAACCAACCAACAATTTGGTGTATGCAATATGCATGCGTCCATCTATGCATTTTTGAGGACAAGAATAAATGCAGACTTAGTGAATTGGCCTGTCAAAGGGGGTGGATTCATTGATGATTGTGAATGAGATCGGAACTTAGAAGAAGCAAATATTATTTTTGGCAATTCATTCCAAAGTCTTTGGAATAGGCGGGCTAGGTGGTACTTAGGTTTAGGGTTCTGGAATCGGAATGGAACAGTGGAATAATAAAGAGATAGGACGGTCCGCGACCGCGATACTTGTCTACTACTACAAGTTGATCTGATTAGATATGTCAATTTTATTGCAATCGCCGTTTCCTGTCAAAAAATCTTATTGGAGCTATTTTTTTAAAATATTTATTATTTGTTTCACACCAATCAATTGTTGTCTCTTTATTATTCTTACATGATCAGCATCCAGGGGCAAGAAGATGACGGGGTTTGCCGAGGTGGGAGCTGGAGGTGCCTCCCAGGATCACTCCTCTACTACAAATGGCTCTGCTGCTGGCCCCAGTAAGTCCTCCTGTTGTTAATATTCATAATTATATTTCCCTAACTTTTACTGCACCTTATGTTTTTCGAACTACTATTTCCGTTTCCTAATTCTATTTTTTTCAAATCTTCTTCGATCTATCTGTTTCTAAACTCTTGTTATCCCTGCATTACCTACCAACTTAGTTATTTATATTTCTAGTGTCTGTTTTTTTTTTACATCAATCTAACTGCCTCTGACTCTGTACTACTATTAGTCTGTCTGTAGCTTGCTTTATAATTTATTGTGATTTTTCAGTCAGCTTTCCCTCTCCCCATATATTTTGTGGACTGCCTAGTGGTGGTACTACTGTAAGACTCAGAGAGCACATTGGTCCGACCTTTACTACTACTAGTACTACTACTCTGCTGTGCAGATTGCATGTTTGTTGAGATTAGAAGGGTTTCTTTTACTTTCTTTCTCATGCTCAATCAGTAAATAAAATGATGGTTACGTTGGACACCCCAAAGTGGTGTATTTTTACTTTTTCTCGTCTAGACCTAGTACTATTATTATTAGCAGCAGTTGATTGTGAACAGATTACCATGCACCATGGCTGGAAGGAAGTATGAGGAGTGTGAGGGCACAATTATATTTTCCAACCAAGAGAGAGGACTCGAGAGACCTCATGTCTGATTGTCCACCCAGTAGGCCACTCTTTTTCTGTTTAAAACGTTTTAAAACTCAGATTCACCAATAGCTCTAGCCACTGAGTCCAGTCCTTTGGGTTGTCCTCTTCTTGAGAGGCTTTTTGAAAATTGGCACCAACAAAACACCCAACCAGATATTTTACTATTTTTGATAGGATAGGACATATTGTCTACTCTACTCTAGTACCCGATTTGTACTAGTGATGTGTGTGGTGTATGTATGTATTGTATTTTCAATCTTGCTAGTGAAAAAAATAAATAAGGGGAGGCATATATGGCATTTAAAAAATGTGTAATGTTTTTTCTAGGTGCACCAACCACCAGTGCCGGGGCCAGGGGGAAGGCGACACCAGCCAGGAGGGAGCAGATGCAGCAGCTGAAGGGGGTGAGCCAGAAGCAGTGGCGGGCGGTGGTAAGTTATATTCCTTACTTATTGACAATACACACTCGCTGCAAGGGTGTACTCTGTAATGTTGAGAGAGACTAAGTTGTTGTGAACAACGGTTGAAGAAGACACCCTTTACTTAGCAATGGCAATAGCATTAGCGGCGGGAGTTAGTAACTAATGGCCTCTTCTATCTGACTTCAACACAGCTGGAAAAGTTTTATGAAGAAGACTAAGAGTCAAACGACCTTGATGGATGAGTTGAACGAAAAGGGAAAGAAGGATGGAAGGAGGAAGGACGGGTGACACGTAATATATGACTGGGTGGGTGAAACTCTATGTGTGATAGGAATCCTCCGGGGGGTTTGATGGGTCAAACTCAAAGGCAAACAAGGATGCATGGGTGGTGGTTTAAAAAAAAAAAGACAAATGTATGTTGTTGGTGAAAGGTTTGTTGAGAGATTAAGAAGATTGATAGCCATGTTTACTTTGAATGGATGGATGCCTGGATGGTATTCAATCATGTTTAAAAAGAAAAGAGGAACCCCTTGCTTCCCAAAGGAATAGGGTATAATACAACAGTATTACAAAAGTTTTATCCTTTGGGGAAAATATACCTGTGTCTACTATACACTCAAACTTATTCCACTCACTCTCTGTCACTCAAACCCACTACATTCTTTGGAAGTGCGACCGTATATTCCTAACAGATAATCCTGACAACAACAGTTGTATAAAAATACAAATTAATTTATTAATAAAACCCTATAAGGTACACAATTAAAAATTGAAGGCAATTTTGCAAAATGTAATAAATGTACATAGAATATTAACACAGACATATAAAACAAATCCTATTTGTACAATTTAAAAACACACACTGTAAATAGGAAAAAGAGAGTACAAATCACAAGACAGAAAAGCACTATGTCATAAATGGTGTACACATTCGTAGAACAAATCTTTACGGGCTAGAACCTGGTATTGTTTAATTCATGAAATACTCCTTGGTCTAGCCACTTAACAAATTGGGTACTCTTCAACTGGGCGTCGACACGTTTCGATGGACTCTTATATCACCATCTTTTTCAAGACATAAAAATGTATTGTACTCTCCAAACCAATAATAATACACATATAATGGATTAAAAAACCTCTCTAGGGCAATGGTAACTGCTCCTTCAACACTAAGCTTATGCTTCCTGGGTGATGGGGGTCGATACCTCCTATTTCTTCTTTAGAGTATGCTTCGATATTTTAGCTTGGTGGTGAAGGGTAAACAGATGGACTCTTCAAATAAAAGACGTTCTGTATCGGTGCATTACTCAATGGCAATGGCCAAACTAATTAGCCTCCTTAAAAAGACGTATGTATATCCTTGTCCACTTTCCACCATCAGAAAGTGTGCTGATTATCTCTAACCCCTGATGTCCTCTTCTCAGTCAATACTTTTGAAGTTGACCCTCCTCTCATCCAGGAGAGAAAAAAACACCCTAATAATTACAAGGGATCCTGAATCAGCACACTTTCTGATGGTGGAAAGTGGACAAGGATATACATACGTCTTTTTAAGGAGGCTAATTAGTTTGGCCATTGCCAGAGTTAAACATTTGTCCAGATACTTTACATGCGATAGGAGGGTCATTGAGTAATGCACCGATACAGAACGTCTTTTATTTGAAGAGTCCATCTGTTTACCCTTCACCACCAAGCTAAAATATCGAAGCATACTCTAAAGAAGAAATAGGAGGTATCGACCCCCATCACCCAGGAAGCATAAGCTTAGTGTTGAAGGAGCAGTTACCATTGCCCTAGAGAGGTTTTTTAATCCATTATATGTGTATTATTATTGGTTTGGAGAGTACAATACATTTTTATGTCTTGAAAAAGATGGTGATATAAGAGTCCATCGAAACGCGTCGACGCCCAGTTGAAGAGTATACAATTTGTTAAGTGGCTAGACCAAGGAGTATTTCATGAATTAAACAATACCAGGTTCTAGCCCGTAAAGTTTTGTTCTACGAATGTGTACACCATTTATGACATAGTGCTTTTCTGTCTTGTGATTTGTACTCTCTTTTTCTTATTTACAGTGTGTGTTTTTAAATTGTACAAATAGGATTTGTTTTATATGTCTGTGTTAATATTTTATGTACAACATTTATTACATTTTGCAAAATTGCCTTCAATTTTTAATTGTGTACCTTATAGGGTTTTATTAATAAATTGATTTGTATTTTTATACAACTGTTGTTGTCAGGATTATCTGTTAGGAATATACGGTCGCACTTTCAAAGAATGTAGTGGGTTTGAGTGACAGAGAGTGAGTGGAATAAGTTTGAGTGTATAGTAGACACAGGTATATTTTCCCCAAAGGATAAAACTTTTGTAATACTGGTATTCAATCATAGCATAGGTGGAGACTGTCACTGGATGAAGAGAATGTAAAAGAAAAATAAACCGTGCCAGAGTAGAAAGCCAAGGGTGAAGCTAAGAATAAGATTAGAATTTAAAAAAAGTAATGCTAGAAGAGCAATGCAATGATAAATGGAAAAATCGCTGGGAAGAAACAAGGACTATTTTTTTTCAAGGTTTTTGATTCAAGGTTGTATTTCAGAATACTCCCTTGACTCACAGTAGTTTGCAAGCACAGCATATATATATTGTGTATGTATGTATCCATACCCATCAATTATCAATCACCTCCCTCCGACGCCCACTCCCTACCTATGTCATTTCGACTGTGTCAGCCATGGGTGGCCTATCGGCTGCATGGTTACACAATCAAACAATAGTAGTACCTCACGTCGTCCCATATATAATCATTCATATCAGATATCATCTGCCTTGTTGTAGTAGACAGGGTGAAAGTGAAATTGAGCAGTTGCCATTGATTTACCAGAGTATGGCCATAATAGAAGAATAAGATAATTGTGTAGTTGTAGACTACAGCTGCCCCACCTGCAGACAGTAGTAAAGTAACATGAGTCTGCGACTGTGACACAAGTATGTCTGTCTAGGGCGCAAGCTGACTGAGCTGGCATGCCTACAAGGTTAATTTAGCTAAACAAGAGAGAGAAGAAGACTTGTCTACTCCATAGTGCCTAGTAATGCCTGAAACTCCCACAAATGTTCGAGGCCGAGGAAGTAGGAGGATGCCCCAAATGTTATGTAGTGTGCTTGCAAGTGCTACTATGCCACTATAATTTTATGTGTATAATTAATTTTATGTTACTGTTTTGCTAAGGGTATTGGTTACAATTGGATTTTTTCTTTTTTGATATAGCTACTCCTTCTTAACCAAAACAACAACCCAACAGGAAGGAGTTAGCAGCCATGGCCCGGCAACGGAAGCTGGAGGCCATCCGTAATGAATATCGGCGGTTGGTGGTTCTGAGGGAGGAGGAGGAGGAGGCGGCAGCAGCTGCAGCCTCCTCCAATGCCCTGGGCCCAGTCAGGCCCCCCAGTGCCTCCAGTGGTACGGCGCCGTGGTCTGGCAGCCACCCGCCGCACTTCTTTAAACACTGCTGCCCACCCCTGTTCATGCAAATGCAAGACATTTCAGCGCTACATGCTCCTCCGGATGGCGCGCGTAGGGGAGCAGGTATATACCCTAGAGAGGAAGTTCCGGCGAGCCCGCCGCTAGACCTGCGTCGCCTTGCCCCTTTTTTAAATCTTTTTTTTTTGGTGGGTGGGAATTGGGGAAAACTTTTTTTTTTTTTCATGGACATTTTAATTTATGGGCATAGGACTCTTAATAATGATTGACATTGGTTGGGGTTAGGGAGAGGGGTGGGTCAGGTGTTGTGTTTTTTTTCATTCTAGTTAGTTTATTTGTTAGGGGATTCAATTATTTATAGTTTACATGTGATGGAAATCTTTTGTGGGAGGGTTACTCTTTTACTTCACACTGTTTCCTTTGCTGCAGGGCCGAAGTCAGTTTTTGATTGAAATCTGCTGATAGTGTAACACACCAACAGATAGATGCGGTACCCTCACTTGTGACTTGTCCTACTAGTACTGTCAGTCTCTCCTCCTAGTCTATGCAGTCTGCAACTAAAACCCATCTGGACTCGGAAGGGTGTGGGTGTGTGAATTAATTAATTTCCATAGTATATACATTATGCCTCCCCCAAACTTCTTCTCTTACCTGTGAATAATGTTTATACTTAGGCGAAGCGATGGCTGAATAGTGATGGTTTGGTTTCCCAAGCCGCCATGGTGGTGGTAGTAGTAATAGACACTGACAGTAGCATTTGCAAAAAAAGAAAATGAGACAGTCAGTCACCTGAGGGAGACTAGAGAATGAGTAGTAGAAGAACAGTACACAAGAACACTGCCAAACAAGAAACCATGATGAATCGATGATGATAAGCAATGCTAAAGTAAAATAAACCAGAATGCCTGAAGGGCTAGCCTAGTACAAGTTGCAAACTGAAGTCGACTCGAGCTATGAAGTGGACAAGCGGCTTTGTAACCTTTAGTGCTGGAACTAGGATGATTGATGACTCGATGCTGGCAACCAATTATATTATTATGAGATGGATTATGTTCCTCTGGAAAAAAAATTGAATATCGAATACTGTGCATGGGTGGGCAATCTAATATTGCCAGTGTGGACTATAGTATATATACTTAGAGCAGAAGAAGATCCTCGCCCTGCCTTGAGTTAGTGTTGCTTTCACCACATCCGCCCAAAGAAGTGTGTGATCAATAATTGGTGTAAATTTAATTTAGTCACACTTCTATATAAATCACACAGCCCGGGGGAAGAGGATTAGGGTTTGATGAATGGTTGGGAAGGGGGATTTGAGGGAAAGGTTTGACAAAGTCAAACATTACTACCAGATAGCACTGAGCACACATACACACACACAGTAGCATAGCATTTTCCAAATTAAGTAACAAAATCAATGCACCGCTGTCAGTCACACCACCACACTCGCCTCCACCACTACACAGACATGTAGGTCTGGTGTTGTTGTTTACCTTTTAGGCCACTTCATGAAACGCCCTGAGTTATTCCATCAATTATCTCTGATCCTACTGACTGACTGCGAATATGGTATGGCCAACTCTGTAGTGTCCCAAGTTAGTCCAGAATCAAAATTGCAATGGATCGGCCTGCAGTCGTACAATTTTGCTATTGAACAACAAGAAGGGAAACATTGACTTGTCACTTTTTTTGTGTGTAGATTAAATACTAGTAGACAACATGCACAACACAAACACCAATCACTCAGAGTCAGCATGCAATGCATGCCATCATTTACCTGTTCTTTCGGGACAGTCCCCCTAGGCTCGGAAAGGAGGATAGATATATAGTCAGGTTTGGACGGACTCGAGACAGGCACACATTTCACATTTGTTGTACTATTCTCCTTCCAATGTCTGGCTTGAGGGAAATGGATTTAGGGCGAGTCAGGACTCGGAGGAGTGGACTTACTTCTTCACTGACTGCACACAGTTGCAACTCCAATCCGGCAATAAAAGAGTAAGACGGTGGTGATGGATTTGTTGTGATTCGAACCAGAAAGACAGTGACGCACACAAATATTAAAGTAAATAATATTCGTTAGCTATATCTTTTTTGGGGGCTTTTTTTTGGGCGTCAAAGGAAGAAAGAAAGTAACTTGAAAGCCTAGTTGTCAGGGAAGTAGAGCTCGTCCTCAAACTCTGGTGGTTCACCCAGAAGTAGGTCACCTAACACACTACTTCCATGACCTGAGTCACCGTCATCGTCTTCCTGCTGTGCTACTTCAGGTATGGTGTAATCCGGTGGTATAAAGTGCTGATTCATTTTGATCATGGTTAACCTCTCCACGTTTTGGGGTGAGAGACTGGTCCTTCTCACTGTCAGAACGGTACCAGCAGCACTGAAAACACGCTCAGAAGAGACACTTGAGACAAGGCAAGCCAGATAGTTTATCACCAGCCTGCTGAGCACTGGCCATTGGCGCCTTTCCCATACTAATACAGCAAAGGTTTTTGATCAAAGTAGACCTCTGTTGGGTCATTCAGATAGGCCTGGACCATCCGCTCAATGCTCATGGGTTCTCCGCTTTGCTCAGCCTCTTTTACCTTTGCCTCAACACTGGACGTAAGCCCTGCCTATAGAAACCATTCCTCTGCCCATTTTGAGGGGGAGGTAGGGATTTTAGGTTTAGGGTGTTTTTAGGGTTTAGGGCAGAGGGGCAGGAGTGTGATATTTACCACACATGCCCATCAACCAAACATGTCTTTACCATGAAATTGCGTGGTAAAGGCATGCATGGTAAAAGCATGTGTGGGAAAGAAGCGGTCAGGGTTTAGACACCATGGTTAAGGCCTGCGTTATTGAGGCATGCGTTTTTCCATCACAGAACCAGCACAAATGTCCTACCACCCAGCGTTCCCCTTCGTCTTCCAAGTAAAATGATGCCTGACTTGTGTGGGTGTCTAATGCAGAATCGGCTAAAAGCGTATTTAAAAAAAAAAAATGTAGCGCTTAGTGTTTGCTGTGCTATACCCTTAATTCCTATGTTTTTGGCCCTTCCCAGTCACAGGCCCTTGCCCCACCCACACAAGTGAGATATCATTGTACTCGGGAGACTGCTGCGGGGAATGCTTTGTGGTAGAACATTGGCCCGGCACGGTGATCCCACATAGAAAAATGTGTGGAAAATGTGATTTTTTTTCAGCTAAATTTGAGGTTTGCAGGGGATTCTGCATAGGAAAACGTTGGGGGATACACGCAAGCCATACCTCCCTGGACTCCCCTGGTGTCTAGTTTTCAGAAATGTGTGGGTTTGGTAGGTTTCCCTAGACAGACGCTGAGCCCGGGGCTAAAAACCCAAGTGACCCCCCTTGCAAAACCATGCTGATTTGTGGTAGGTAATTTTGATGTCTCCACAATAAGTTTTGGGCCCTTGGTGGTTTTTCTGATACCAGAATATTATGACACAGTAATGTAAGGAAAATGTGCGACTATAGTCACATTTTGAGTCTTGCATGGCATTGTGAGTAAAAAAAGTTGTTGGGATCGATGAGAGGCACACCACCCAGTACTCACCATTCACACACCTTTCATACTTGACACACACGTTCACACCACCAGCTGCGGCCCTAGCACATTTCAACACTCACATCAACACACAATGTAGAGACAATGTACACCCTGGCAGAGAAAGACAGAAAAGACAAATATTACTTCAAAATGAACTATTCCTTAAGTACACACACATACTGGTTGGTTTTGGCACGAGGGTGAGTGAAGTTTCAGAACTTAATATTTTATTAATAAGAGATTTCACAAAAAGGAAATGCACTGTTAATAATTAAAAGGTTAAAAACCTGAACCGATGACTCACAGCTCGTGAGCTGTAAAGCCACGGCAAGGCACCTACCTCTTTACAGGCCATTCACACACCTTTCATACGTGACACACACAAGACCATTCACATCACCAGCTGCGGGCCCAGCACATTACAACATTCACATCAACAGACAGCGCCATTCAAGGGCCCATCACTTTCATACGCCCACATGACTGACACAGCAATCACACCGGCTGGCGGTTGACATAGTGTGTGTAGTGGCGTTTGGCTAGCAGAGTGTGCAATGACCAGCAGCAAGTCACTACTCACACACCGCCAGCCATATGCCAGCCCACGCACACCCTAGTCAAGTGCCAGTCCACTCACACTGCCAGCCAAATGCCAGACCACCCACACCGCCAGCCAAGCACCAGCCCACGCACACCACCAGCCAAGCGTCAGTCCACGCACACCCTAGTCAAGTGCCAGTCCACTCACACTGCCAGCCAAATGCCAGACCACCCACACCGCCAGCCAAGCACCAGCCCACGCACACCACCAGCCAAGCGCCAGTCCACGCACATCGCCAGGCAAGTGCCAGTTTATGCACACCACCAGCTAAGCGCCAGTCCACGCACACCATCATCGCATTTTTTCAACAAGAAAGAAAACACAAACCAATTGGAACTAGAAACAATACTATATCGACAAACACAATGGCGGTAACTAAAGACATCATTCTAATGCCAACCGTGAAGCTGAACAACAAATATAAAACCATACAGACCAGGCTGTAGACTATTAGACTCACGGTTGTTCCCAAAAACTCTTTTGAGTGTGATACAATCTGAAACATGTGGGCACATACAGCCCAGGATTAGAAGGACAATCAGCACAGTGCATACAACTCGCCTGCCCCATACTTCTTCACAAACAGACTCTACATCTCTTACAGGGACTGTTTTTTGGGGGGCGTGGGAGGAATTAAATCGGGAAAGAGGCAATCTTTCAATCTAGCCACATCCTCCACCACTCCAACTCTAGGAACACTTGCCTGTTCCACTACAACAAGGCTGCCTATCACAGACTCCTGAAACTGAACTAAAGTCATCCTTGATGCTGGAGAACACTCCTTGAACACAAAAAAGCATTAAAAGTTGCTAAATTGAAGAGATGGCTGGCCAACTTCTTATACCAAATGTAAGCCTTACGAACAGCAGTGTAAACTGCCAACCTCTGATCTACTCTATCGACACCAACCATGTGCTTATTGTAGTCTACAATGCACAGAGGTTTGTGCACTTCAGCAACCTGAACCCAAACAGTCACAGGTGAAGTACTGTCATCATGAATGGTAGTCGGCATGTACCCATCCCTCCTGTTCACAAATTTCACAGCCAGCATTCATCATGACGTGAGGCACTGCACTGTCCCCTCTGAAGCTTTTTGCAAACAAGCTCTTTTGGGTAACCTTTAGGGTTAGAGCAGATTGTTCCACAAGCAATAGTATCCACTTTGAACAATTCCTTAAACAATTGCAGTGTAGAAGTTATCTAGGTACAAATGGTGACCTTTGTTAAAAAGTCCTCTAGCAAGTTCCCACACAATTTTCTCTGAAACTCCTAAAGTGAACGGACAACCAGTGGGATCAATAGTGGAATCCCTACCAGTGTACACCTGGAAATTATAGACATATCCTGTCCTACTCTCAGACAACATATACATCTTAACTCCATAACGTGCCCTCTTGCTAGGAATGTACTGCCTAAAAACCAAACGCCCCTTGAACAGGACCAGACTCATCAACAGCTATTTCTTTCCCTGGAGTATAGATCTCTGAAAATCGATCTACAAAGTGATCAAGGACTGGCAGAATCTTAAAAAGAAGGTCACAGTTGGGTGATCTTGTGGCAATGCCGAAGCATTATCAACAAAATGCAGCATCCGAAGCAAAAGTAAATACCGATCACGACTCATAATTGCAGGAAATATGGCCGTTGCCATCAAGGGACTGGTAGACCAATATGAAGCCAAGGACGGCTTCCTTATCAAGCCCATCAAAAAAGTTAAACCCAAAAACTTCTTCATCTCATCCAAATTTGTGGGAGTCCACTGTGTAGCTCTAGAGCGGGGCCTAAGTCTGACACTGTTGTCCCTCAATTACTGCTCAGCATACAAATTAGTCTGCTCAACAATCTAAGTCACAAATACATCATCCATAAACAACTGAAAAAACTGTGTAGGCAAAAAAAATTCACAATTCAATCTACACCCTGCATTACCACTAAAGGCAGGCAACACCGGCTGCACTGTGTTATGGATCAACCCAGAGTCCAGCACTTCCAATGGGAAACCTTTTCTCTTGCTGCACCATCAACACATCAGTGTCCTCCTCTAAAACAGGCACTTCATCTGCACTGAGAGTAGCTTCATCCGCACTGATAGTATCTTCATCATCAGATGATTCCTTGTGGATAGAAAACTCACTGCCAGAATCTTGCACTTCCTCCTCTCCCTCAGATGCACTCACTGTCAGTCTCATAATCATGGTCAGAGGAAGAATCAAAATGCATACCAACCACATGCTGAGCGGTAATTCTGCGGCTAGCCATAATCCTTACTGATAAAGGTAACTTGTCAAACAAGTCAACAACAACAAACACTTTGTAAAATAAGTAATAAACAAAATGTGGCTTTATCACAAAGACCTATATACTCCAAAACGATACCACTCACTTGCCAGAAGCAGCTAGACTCACCACCACCTACTCTGCACAGACACAGCAAGGACCAATAATATCCCAATAAAAAAGAAAAAGAAAAGAAAATTACACATAAGACAACGCAAAACACATCGCAAAGAATTTCACACTCAAAACACAAACTAAATATGCTGCCATTACAACGCCACTTACAAAAAATGAATTCATGCATGACAATAATACTCATTTGGAGTAAACACAACAAAAATGTTTTTCTTACCAAATACATGCAATTACTCAAACTGCAGATCAACCATTGCCAAAACCGCAAACAAGAACCAAAAGCATTGCACTAGAATAAAAAGGAGAAATAAAACATTACAATCACATATGCAAATAATGCACAAGTCCACACATAATCCACCAGCCAAGCTGGGGGGCAGGTGGGCCTAAAAGCATGAGGCCGATCTGCCCCCAAGGGGGGCAGAAACAGCCAAAATATTCACCCCCGTAAAAGGGGAGCAACCCTTGCCCAAGGGGCCACTCCCCAACGCCAACATTTAAAAAACCCTGGTGTCTAGTGGCTTCTGCCCCCCTTGGGGACAGATGGGCCTAAAAACATATGGCCGATCTGCCCCCAAAGGGGGCCGACACAGCCACAATAATCACCCGATAAAGGGGAGCGATCCTTGCCCCAGGGGCCACTCCCCAACAACAACATTTTTTTAAAAACTGGTGTCTAGTGGCTTCTGCCCCCCTTGAGGACAGATGGGCCTAAAAATATATGGCCGATCTGCCCCCAAAGAAACAGCCACAATAATCATCCCATAAAGGGGGGCGACCCTTGCCCCAGGGGCCACTCCCCAACAACAACATTTTTTTAAAAACTGGTGTCTAGTGGCTTCTGCCCCCCTTGAGGACAGATGGGCCTAAAAATATATGGCCGATCTGCCCCCAAAGAAACAGCCACAATAATCATCCCATATAGGGGAACGACCCTTTGCCAAGTGAACATTTCCCAACATAAAAAAAAAAAGGGAAATCCCCGGTGGCCTAGTGGGGCACACAAAACTAAAAAAACAAAAACAGCCGATCTGCCACACAGGGGGGCAGAAACGGACAAATAAATGCTCCCCAAAGGGGAGCAACCCTTACCCAAGGGGCAGCTCCCCGCAAACATATTCCTACATAAAAAAACCCTGGTGGCCTAGTTGGGCACACAATATTTTTAAAAAATGGGCCGATCTGCCCCCCAGGGGGGCAAAAATGGCCAAACAAATTGTTCCCCAAAGGGGAGCGCCCCTTGACCAAGGGGGCGCCCCCGCAAACATCAAAATCCTTTAAAAAAAGAAAAAACCCTGGTGTCTAGTGGGCATTCCTGCTGCACGATCGTGCAGCAGGAATGCTCAAAAGAGTCATGTTAGACCTGGCATCCTTGGCGTGGGTCTCCCTTCCATTTTCTCGTAATGCCTCCACTGTTGCCGATATGTTTTTGCTGGACTAGATGCTCATGGGCACTTTGCCGCTGCTAATCAGTGCCAAAGTGCAAGTGCTCCCTATCGTGAATTGATGTATGTATTAGTGACTCCATGATTGGATGATTGGTACCGTGCACTGAGTGTGCCCAGGGCTTGTAAATCCAATGCTGCTAGTGGGCTTGCAGCACGGGTTGTGCCACTCACAGAAGCAGCTTGTAAAGTGTGTCTCAGGCCTGCCATAGCAGAGCCTGTGTGCAGCCTAGGGCTGCCATGTCGACTTGGTGAGTGCACCCACTTACCAGTCCCTAAACCTTCCCTTTACTGCATGTTGGGCACCCCTAAAGTAGGCCCTAGGGCAGGGTGCATTGTAAGTATAAGTTAGGACATGCCCTGGTGTGTGTGGCATGTCCTAATAGTGAATTACAGCCATTTTCGTTTTTCACTATTGCAAGGCTACCTGCTCCCCATAGGCCAGAATAGGCAGACTGACTATTACACCTTATAGTCAGGACTGACCCAGGGAACATGGTAGAAAAACGAATTTAGTATGCCTGAACTCAGGATGATAAAATGCATCTTTTAGTGAAGTTGGTTTTAACATTCTGTGTTTGAAAATACCACTTTTAGAAAGTGGGTATTTTCTTGCCTAACTATCCAAGCCTGCCTCTGCTAGGTTGTGTATTCCTTGTCTGGAGATTGAGTGACAGGGGCTGGGGGTGGCTACAGGAGACAGGGTGAGTCAGCCCAGGGCTGAATAGAAAGATCTGCATCCAGAGTGGAAGGAGGAGTTGCACCTGGGTCTGAATAGGGCTGTGCCTGCCTTCCACAATGCTGGCTCCACCTCCTGCCGGGCGGCTGAGCACTCTGCCCCACATTCTGAAAGGAAAGAAGGAGTCAGAAAAACAAAGTGCTCCAGGACTGACCAGAACTGGTTTTGGACTAGGCAGAGGCCTCTCTGCCTCCAGAGAACAAAGAGAATCAGGGTATAAGAGGGGCACCCAGACCCCAGGAAGATTAGATCACTTTTGGGAACAAGAAGAAACCTTTGCTGAGGAGCGGAACCAAGAAGAAACTGAGGAGAGACTATCCCTAAGCCTGAAGTGCTGCTTGGGGGATTGGCCTGCAGTGGTTTGCCTGACTGCCAAAGAAAGGAGAAAGGAACTTTTGCTTTGCTGTGACTTTCATCAACTTGTGAAGGATCTCCAAGGGCTTGGAAGAGAGCTTGCCCCCTGACCGAAGTCCCAGGACCATTGGACTTCACCCCTTTGTGAATTGCTGCTGGAAACTCTGTTTCAGTGGCTGCAGAGGTAGGGAGCTGTGACCGACTCTCACGACCGACTCGGTGTCCTGTAAGCACCGCATCGAAGCACCGTCTCGCCCTGCAATGCACGGCCCTGGTCTCACCGACTCCGTCAACGAGCCGCTGCCTGCACCGCATCGAGGGACAACGCGTCCTGCAACGCTTCGCTACGCCGAATCGAACTGATCCGACCGACACGGTCACTGCTGCTGAGTTCGAGTCCTGTGACCGCACCGGAGTTGGGCACCGCTCGCACGCTTTGCGACGCACCGCCCGACTCGCACCGCTGTCCGGACTGATCGACGCCAGCTCCTGAATCCGGCTCCGTCGCCGCACCGCAACCTGCCAGCACCGCATCGAAGCACCGTCTCGCCCTGCAATGCATGGCCCTGGTCTCACCGACTCCGTCTCGACGACGTCAACGAGCCGCTGCCTGCACCGCATCGAGGGACAACGCGTCCTGCAACGCTTCCATTTTTGCATCGCGACCGCGACGAACAGCCATCCGGCTCGCACGCCCGTGCCTGCCACTTCAAGTAAAAGGTACTGTGACCGAGTCTGTCTACACTGTGTTGGCCCGTCTCGACGCGGTCAGCTGGATTTGTTAGACTCTGTTTGTTCTCGACATCGCCGTAGCCGGAGGAGGCTACCGACTCGCACAGAACCTTGAATTAAGCCTTTTTGATCAGAACTAAGTATTCTTAACAGTATTGTGGATTATTTTTGTCGTTTATGGTCTTGTGATAAATCTATATAAAGTATACCTATTTTTATAAATATATAACCTGTGTGGTGTCCATTTGTAGTGTTGTCACTTGATTACTGTATGTGTTCACAAATGCTTTACACACTGCCTCTGAAAAGCCTGTCTGCTCGTGCCAAGCTACCAAGAGGGTGAGCAGGGGTTATTTCGGGAGTGTACCTACTTTCCCTGACTAGACTCAAGGGTCCCTATTTGGACAAAGGTACCTACCTCTGCCAACTAGAGACCCCCAAATCTAACATTGGTGGTCAGCGGTGAGGATTCTGGACTTGCATTTGTGACTCATGTACAGTGATTGGTGAACACTACTTAGTGAGTGCAGACCAAAACGCAACCACATACTTTTATAGCATTTTTTCTGGGATTTCCTATTTTTGCAAATGCCAAGTTCAGTCACTATGGAGAAACCAGCATCAGTAGCCTCTGTTGAGTGTGATTGGGAAGAAGAGAGGCTAGAATGCTACACCCTCAAGCAGCTCAGGCAATTCTGCAAGAAGTTTAAAGTGTCCATGACCGGGCTCTCCAGGAAGGAGGACCTCCAAAAGGCGCTCAGGGCCTGGGTCGAGTCAAGGAGTGCCCCTGTGGAGGGGGCTGAGAATGCAGAAGGGCAGCTGGAGGGGCTATTGGGTCTAGGGGCTAGAAGACCACCTTCCCCAGTAGGTAGCAGTGTTTCTGCCAGAGGACTGTCTCCAGAGGAGTTGGAGGACAGGAAAGAGAGTAGGATGCACGAAATGGAGCTGACCAAGCTCAAGCTGAATGGGCAGTTAGAATTCGAAATGCAAACTAGGAAATTAGCCCTAGAGGAAAAGAAAATGCAGTTTGAACATGAGAAAGTTTTGAGGGAGTTGGAATTGAAGGCCAAAAGCTTAGAGATTACTCCCTCTGGTGGCAGTGTACCGCCTGTGCCTGTTGAAGCTAGGGTGTATATTCCCAAAGATGTGGTGAAAGAGTTTTTTAAAAATGATGACATTGGGCAGTGGTTCAAAGCCTATGAGGTAGCCATGTCTTCCCACCGGGTCCCTGAGAAGGATTGGGGAGCGGGGTTGTGGGGACGGTTCCTCAGTGAAGGGCGGGATACCTTGTTGGATTTGCCCTCTGAAGTCTATAATTCGTACAGCCACATGAAGGATGCCTTAATGACTAGGTATGGTTTGACCCCTGAGCTTTATAGGCAAAGGTTCAGGAGCTGTAGTAAGATTGAAAGCAGTACCTGGGTTGAATATGTGACCTTCTTTTGCAGAGCCTTGGATGGTTGGGTGAAGGGTAGCAAAGCGACTGATTTTCAGGCGCTCTTTGATTTGATTGCCTGGGAGCACTTGTCCGGTAATTGTTTTTCTGAGCTACGCCAGCACCTGATTGATAGTAAGCTGACTAACCCTAGGCAGCTTGCTGAGGAGGCGGACCGCTGGGTGAGTACCCGGGTCCACAAGGGTCACGTGGGAGACTCCACCAAGGGTGGGCAGGGTCCCCAGCAGAAGAGTGGGGGGGACAAGGGTAAACAGAGGGAGTTCCATAAAGGGCCCCAAAGTAAACCCCAAGGGAACCAAGGGAAAGGTTCCCAGCCTCCCCCTGAGAAGAATCCAGTGTCCCTGACAGGCCCCCCCTGTTCACCAGGGACCACTGGTATGTTACAAGTGTGGCGCCCCTGGCCACAAGGCAAACGATCCTCGTTGCCCTTTGCATGGAAAACCAGCACCCCTGGTGCAGTCCCCCGGCAGTTGGCTAGTGTAGCTCTGGGGGAGGAGTTGGGTGCCCAAGGTGGGGGGGATCCCACAGTGTTTTCCCTTGTCTCATTAGGAGACTCTGAGATGGTCCCTAGGACCCCGCTGCCTGAGAACACTAAGAAATACAGGCAGTGGGTGACCATCAATGGCCATAGGGTGGAGGCTCTGAGAGACACAGGAGCCGGTGTGACAGCTGTCAAGTGTCACCTGGTGTCTAAGGAGCAGGTTATCCCCGATGCATTCTATCCGGTTGTTGCCGCTGACAACACAGAGAGTCACTGCAAGGTGGCTCAGGTTCCCTTTGAGTGGGGGGGGGTCTCGGGTACTCTTCAAGTAGCTGTGAGGCCAGCCATGCCTGTTGACTGTTTGTTAGGGAACGATTTGGAGAGCTCACCTTGGGCTAAGGTGGAGCAGAGTGCGCATTTAGAAATGTTGGGCTTGCCTGATTGGGCATGTGTGACCACCCGGTCAATTGCAGCTAAAGGTGTTCAAGAGGACTTGGAGCCTGAGAGGGAGGCCCAGGTGCCTGCCGGAGAGAGAGGAGGCAGGGGGCGCGGGAAACCGGCCCCCGAAGTTCCCACGGTCCAGGAGGAGGCAGACCCTGAGGGGGATGCCCTGGAGCCTACAGGGGAACAGGTAGCTGAACTGGGGGACCTACCTGAGCTGACCCATTGGCAGCAAGAAGGAGGACCCTCCAGGGAAGAGTTCTGCGAGGAGCAGAACACATGCCCTTCTCTCGTGGGTCTGAGGCAACAGGCCACAGACCAGGCAGCAGGTGATCAGTCTGGATCACATTGGGTTTACTGGGAGAATGGTCTCCTGTATTCAGAGCCTAAGGTTGCTGAGCCTGGGTCAGCCCGTGTGCTGGTGGTACCCCAGCGCTTCAGAGCCTTCCTACTGGGGTTGGCTCATGATGTACCGTTAGCAGGACATCTGGGGCAGGACAAGACCTTTGACAGGCTTGTTACCCATTTCTATTGGCCCCAGATGCGCAGGAGTGCCGCCACTCACTGTAGGACATGCCAGACTTGCCAGGCAAGTGGAAAGAGTGGGAGGAAGCACAAGGCTCCTCTCCAGCCATTCCCTGTGGTCAGCACCCCCTTTGAACGGGTGGGTATTGACATTGTGGGGCCACTGGACCCCAAGACAGCCATGGGCAACAGGTTTATCCTGGTCTTGGTGGACCATGCCACCCGGTACCCTGAAGCCATCCCTCTGAGGACAGTGACGGCCCCCATGGTGGGACGGGCACTGATGGGAATTTTCTCACGTGTGGGATTCCCTCAAGAGGTGGTGTCTGACAGAGGTACCAACTTCGTGTCCAAGTACATGAAGTCCCTGTGGCAGGAGTGCGGTGTAACTTACAAGTTCACCACTCCTTACCACCCTCAAGGAAATGGGCTGGTTGAGAGATTCAACCGGACCCTCAAGGGCATGATTATGGGTCTGGAAGAACCCATGAGGCGTAAATGGGACGTCCTCTTACCATGCCTGTTGTTTGCTTACCGGGAGGTGCCACAGAAGTCTCTAGGGTTCAGTCCCTTTGAGCTCCTCTATGGACACCCGGTGCGAGGACCTCTGAGTTTGGTCAAGGAAGGCTGGGAGCAATCTCCCAGGAAACCTCCCAGGATGTATACAGTTACATGCTGGCCTTCAGGAACCAGACTCGGCGTTTCAGAGAACTTGCTGAGGCAAATCTGGAAGCCAGCCAGGAGGAGATGAAGCGGTGGTACGACCAGAATGCCACTCTGGTAGAGCTTCAACCTGGTCAGAAAGTGTGGGTCATGGCCCCTGTGGAGCCTTGTGCGCTCCAGGACAGGTGGACTGGCCCTTTTACGGTGGTGGAGCGCAAGAGTCCAGTTACCTATTTGGTGGACTTGCAGTCTCCCAGGAACCCCTTGCGGGTCCTGCATGTGAACCGCCTGAAGCCCCACTTGGAGAGGTCCCAAGTGGGCATGCTCTTAGCTACAGATGATGGAATGGAGGAGGAGACCGAGCCTCTTCCTGACCTCCTGTCAGCCCGAGAGCAAGATGGATCCGTGGAGGGAGTAAACCTCTCTACCTCCCTGACACCTGAGCAGCAGGGTGACTGTCGCCAACTGTTGGGACAGTTCCCTGACCTGTTCTCCCTGGTTCCCAGTGTCACTCATTGGTGCGTCCATGATGTGGACACTGGGGACAGTCTTCCTGTGAAGCACAAGGCTTACAGGGTGACTGACAGGGTCAGAGCCTGCATCAAGGAGGAGGTCTCCAAGATGTTTGCGCTAGGGGTGATTGAGTCCTCTAACAGCCCTTGGGCCAGCCCAGTGGTCTTGGTTCCAAAGGCTGCCGCGCCTGGTGCCACACCAGAACTCCGGTTCTGTGTGGACTACAGGGGACTCAATTCCGTCACCAGGACTGACGCCCACCCCATCCCCAGAGCTGATGAGCTCATAGATCGGTTAGGGGCTGCGCGGTACCTCAGCACGTTTGACTTAACGTCGGGGTACTGGCAGATCGCCTTGACTGATGGGGCAAAAGAGAGGTCAGCATTCTCCACCCCAGATGGGCACTACCAGTTCCGGGTGATGCCCTTTGGGATGAAGAATGCCCCTGCCACCTTTCAGAGATTGGTCAACCAGGTGTTGGTTGGACTGGAGGATTTCAGTGCCGCCTACCTGGATGACATCGCAGTGTTCAGTGCCAGTTGGGAAGAACATCTGCGTCACCTCTGGGAAGTGTTGATGGCGATGCGGAGGGCAGGCCTCACAATCAAGGCAAGTAAGTGCCAGATTGGGCAGGGTTCTGTGGTGTACTTGGGACACCAGGTTGGGAGCGGCCAGGTGGCGCCACTCCAACCGAAAATTGATACCATTCTGGCTTGGGAGCCCCCAAGACCCAGACAGAGGTGAGAGCCTTCCTAGGACTCACCGGGTATTACAGGAGATTCGTCAAGGGGTATGGCAGCATTGTTGCCCCCTTGACAGAGCTGACTTCCAAGAAGCAGCCCAGGAAAGTGATTTGGACTGACGCCTGTCAAAAAGCTTTTGACACCTTGAAGACTGCCATGTGCACGGCGTCTGTGCTCCAGGCACCCAACTTCTCCAATGAGTTCATCGTTCAGACGGACGCTTCAGAGCATGGTGTAGGGGCTGTTCTATCACAGATCAATGAGGAGGGCCTAGACCAACCTGTAGCCTTCATCAGTAGGAGGTTACTTCCCCGGGAACTGAGATGGAGTGCTATTGAGCGCGAGGCATTTGCTGTGGTCTGGGCTCTGAAGAAGCTGAGACCATACCTGTTTGGGACTCACTTCCGGGTTCAGACAGACCACAGGCCCCTCAGATGGTTGATGCAGATGAGGGGTGAGAATCCAAAGCTGTTGAGGTGGTCCATTTCCCTACAGGGGATGGACTTTACGGTGGAACACCGCCCTGGTACAGAACACGCCAATGCTGATGGTCTGTCCAGATTTTTCCGCCTTAGCGATGAGAACTCCCTAGGGGTAGGATAGTTCTCCCCACATTTCAGCTGGAGGGGACACGTGTTAGACCTGGCATCCTTGGCGTGGGTCTCCCTTCCATTTTCTCGTAATGCCTCCACTGTTGCCGATATGTTTTTGCTGGACTAGATGCTCATGGGCACTTTGCCGCTGCTAATCAGTGCCAAAGTGCAAGTGCTCCCTATCGTGAATTAATGTATGTATTAGTGACTCCATGATTGGATGATTGGTTTACTTGTCAGTCTCTAGTACCGTGCACTGAGTGTGCCCAGGGCTTGTAAATCCAATGCTGCTAGTGGGCTTGCAGCACGGGTTGTGCCACCCACAGAAGCAGCTTGTAAAGTGTGTCTCAGGCCTGCCATAGCAGAGCCTGTGGGCAGCCTAGGGCTGCCATGTCGACTTGGTGAGTGCACCCACTTACCAGTCCCTAAACCTTCCCTTTACTGCATGTTGGTCACCCCTAAAGTAGGCCCTAGGGCAGGGTGCATTGTAAGTATAAGGTAGGACATGCCCTGGTGTGTGTGGCATGTCCTAATAGTGAATTACAGCCATTTTCGTTTTTCACTATTGCAAGGCTACCTGCTCCCCATAGGCCAGAATGGGCAGACTGACTATTACACCTTATAGTCAGGACTGACCCAGGGAACATGGTAGAAAAACGAATTTAGTATGCCTGAACTCAGGATGATAAAATGCATCTTTTAGTGAAGTTGGTTTTAACATTCTGTGTTTGAAAATACCACTTTTAGAAAGTGGGTATTTTCTTGCCTAACTATCCAAGCCTGCCTCTGCTAGGTTGTGTATTCCTTGTCTGGAGATTGAGTTACAGGGGCTGGGGGTGGCTACAGGAGACAGGGTGAGTCAGCCCAGGGCTGAATAGAAAGATCTGCATCCAGAGTGGAGGGAGGAGTTGCACCTGGGTCTGAATAGGGCTGTGCCTGCCTTCCACAATGCTGGCTCCACCTCCTGCCGGGCGGCTGAGCACTCTGCCCCACATTCTGAAAGGAAAGAAGGAGTCAGAAAAACAAAGTGCTCCATGACTGACCAGAACTGGTTTTGGACTAGGCAGAGGCCTCTCTGCCTCCAGAGAACAAAGAGAATCAGGGTATAAGAGGGGCACCCAGACCCCAGGAAGATTAGATCACTTGGGAACAAGAAGAAACCTTTGCTGAGGAGCGGAACCAAGAAGAAACTGAGGAGAGACTATCCCTAAGCCTGAAGTGCTGCTTGGGGGATTGGCCTGCAGTGGTTTGCCTGACTGCCAAAGAAAGGAGAAAGGAACTTTTGCTTTGCTGTGACTTTCATCAACTTGTGAAGGATCTCCAAGGGCTTGGAAGAGAGCTTGCCCCCTGACCGAAGTCCCAGGACCATTGGACTTCACCCCTTTGTGAATTGCTGCTGGAAACTCTGTTTCAGTGGCTGCAGAGGTAGGGAGCTGTGACCGACTCTCACGACCGACTCGGTGTCCTGTAAGCACCGCATCGAAGCACCGTCTCGCCCTGCAACGCACAGCCCTGGTCTCACCGACTCCGTCAACGAGCCGCTGCCTGCACCGCATCGAGGGACAACGCGTCCTGCAACGCTTCGCTACGCCGAATCGAACTGGTCCGACCGACACGGTCACTGCTGCTGAGTTCGAGTCCTGTGACCGCACCGGAGTTGGGCACCGCTCGCACGCTTTGCGACGCACCGCCCGACTCGCACCGCTGTCCGGACTGATCGATGCCAGCTCCTGAATCCGGCTCCGTCGCCGCACCGCAACCTGCCAGCACCGCATCGAAGCACCGTCTCGCCGTGCAACGCACGGCCCTGGTCTCACCGACTCCGTCTCGACGACGTCAACGAGCCGCTGCCCGCACCGCATCGAGGGACAACGCGTCCTGCAACGCTTCCATTTTTGCATCGCGACCGCGACGAACAGCCATCCGGCTCGCACGCCCGTGCCTGCCACTTCAAGTAAAGGTACTGTGACCGAGTCTGTCTACGCTGTGTTGGCCCGTCTCGACGCGGTCAGCTGGATTTGTTAGACTCTGTTTGTTCTCGACATCGCCGTAGCCGGAGGAGGCTACCGACTCGCACAGAACCTTGAATTAAGCCTTTTGATCAGAACTAAGTATTCTTAACAGTATTGTGGATTATTTTTGTCGTTTATGGTCTTGTGATAAATCTATATAAAGTATACCTATTTTTATAAATATATAACCTGTGTGGTGTCCATTTGTAGTGTTGTCACTTGATTACTGTATGTGTTCACAAATGCTTTACACACTGCCTCTGAACTAAGCCTGTCTGCTCGTGCCAAGCTACCAAGAGGGTGGGCAGGGGTTATTTCGGGAGTGTACCTACTTTCCCTGACTAGACTCAAGGGTCCCTATTTGGACAAAGGTACCTACCTCTGCCAACTAGAGACCCCCAAATCTAACATGTCATCTGAGGAAAGTAATGGAAAAACCCTTTCCTTTCCTCCCATGCCTCTTTTTTTAAAATCCCCTCCTTCCCGAGGAGAAACTTACCTCCTCTCCCTCCGGCACGCTGGAAGCAAATGGCTTCCAGTGAGTCCGGTATCAGCTAATGACGTCGGTGCACGGTGTGGAGGGAGGGGACGGGGGCAGAGGAAAATGTCCCGCTGCCCTCCCCGGTGGGGGGCAAAATGAAGGGCGGCCCATGGGGGAGCGCCAGCGCTTCCCCCGTGGGTGGGTGCTAAGACGGCAGGGAGCCGTCCGACACACATGCCCACTGTGACGTGGGACAGCTCCCGGCCGTACCACGGACGGAAGGGGTTAAAACACTTTTGTTGGTCCACAGGGCTCTCCACCATACAGGACCAACACAAGTGTTTTAAATAAAATGTTCTTCTTTATCGGGTTCCTTGTAGGCGTATAGAAGCTCATCCTTGCCCTGAGATAGTCTGCACCTGTATGGTGGACAGCCTTGGGGTACTGTATTAAAGAGCACTAAAAGATCTAACATAATAAGCACTGCCTTCCCCCTAGCATCTAAAGTGCCTCTGATGTAATCAGCAACCTCCACTAGCGCCGGCTCCATGCTAAAATTGAGTCTAAAGCCTGACTGACTCGGATGGAGCAAGTTATTATTTTCCAATTGCCTATTTTGGGGAATTGGAAATGTGTGTAATATTTCTATAAGAACATATGTCTTGGAAATAAAGTATTTGTAATTCTGAATCTACTGTCCAAGTACTGGGAGAGCTGCTGGTTAACATGTTTCTCTAGTACTTTTGACACAGCTGGTAGATGAGATATGGGTCTGTACTTAGATTGCTGTCCCGGGTCTACCTGAGGCTTCTTAAGCAGGGACAAGATTTTAGCCTGCTTCCAGGAATGGAGTACTGTTGCTGTAGACAGTGATTCGTTCAGACGTTTCTTGGTCAAGCGGTTAATGACATTTGTCCCTAACACTAGTATGTTGGGGGGGTCAGGAATCAGCTGGAGACCCGAATTTAAGTTTAAGGCTACGTATAGCTGTTAATGATCCCTCTTTGGAGATGGGTTCAAAGCTATAGAGAGTCGCCATAGATGTAGTAGCTGTACAAGGGAGAGTTACTTCCAACGTAACCTCTTCAGACTGCAAGTCGACGGAAAGGCTGGCTTGAATAATTGGAATCTTATTATGAAAGTAGCATGCCAGCTGCTCGCACCACTCAGTCGAAGGCTGCTGACGTCTCGAGCAAGTCTCTGAGGACATAAAGTTTAAAGATTTCTCTTGGTTTTTTTGCAGCTCTCTCTATTCTTCCATCCAAATAAGCCTTTTAACTTCCATATTTCTTTAAGGCCTCTTTGTATAAAGCCTTGGCATTAGGGTCATAGAGTTTCCTGCATTGCCTTTCTAGGATTTTACATTGTTTCTTTTCATCTCTGAGGGTATCATTGTATGAAGAGCTGGACCGCTTAACTCTGCACAGTAGATGATGAACCACTGGTGCACGCTCATGTGCAGTAACACAAATCCAACTGTCCAAAAGACAAGCATCATTTTCCATAGCACCCGAGAAGGAGGGAGCGCTGTACTCCAGGGACCTGAGGATGAGCTACCCCAATTGAATTCTGTGATAAGCACTGGAGGCGCAAGCGGTTTTAACTACCAGCGGTTGTACTTTTCTAAGACCGCCCAATCAAATCTGGTCAAGTGAGTGTCAGACCAGACTTGCGGAATAGGATCAGCTACTTCCAACAAAGCGTTGGAGGAGATCTGGTCCAGCATATGACCTGCTTGGTGAGTTGAGCTGATCACAAATTGATTACGTTTCAAGGAGGACAACATTTCACGGATGGAATCTACCTCACTGTGTTCTATTTTGCCCATGTGAAGATTAAAAATCCCCCAATATTGCAAAATGAACATATTTTAAGGCCAAATGTGCCACGGCATTACCCAGGAAATTGAGGAAGGGACCTACAGGGTCCGGAGGTCTATATATTAGAACTCTGGCCATCAATTGTTGATGTGATAGTGTGAGGCAGAAACCAAGTGCCCCTGCTCCTTCCAGTACAACAATGGGAATCGCTAGGCAATCAAAGTTATCTCTGTAGACCATGGCTACCCCCTCCTCTTCCACTCAGACGATCCCTATTGTATATTTTGTAACCCTTTGGAATAGCTGAGGTAATTGCAGGATTGGACGACTCAGTTAGCCACGTTTCAGTGAGGAACACCATGTCTGGATTTTCCTCATACAGAAAATCAGAAATATTATCAGCGTGTTTCTGCAATGAGCAGGCATTGATCAGAGCTGCAGAGAACCATGCATTCTTACTAATCCCACTCTTGGGAGGGAGAGTGGGTTCAGTATTTTGAAATAGAGGTTTGACTTGGAGCCCACCATGTGGGCAGGAGTAACCATCTATTGGTGTAGGTGAAGAAGGCTTTAAAATGCATTTCCGTGCTGGGGCCAGACTAAGCAATTGTTCTGGGCTATAGCATAAGCGATGATTACCTTCTGGATGAACACAGCAAGGTAGCTGGCGCTGGTCACTTCCAGGACGCTGACGGGCGCCTGAGGCATGCGCGTGTCTGCACCGCATCCCGTATTAAATACATGTGGCCAGGAAAAAAGCTAGAGTACGCACTGCTCAAAAATGGCGTCTCTAGCTGTCCCTGAAGAGGAAAAATGGCCAAAGGTAGCGTTCAATTGGTTTTTGCTGCTTCCACCTCCCTCCAAATCAGCCCCGAACTGTGCACGATAACACGATGTGCAAAGAGTCAAATTCAATTCAGTATCTGTTTAAAAAAAATTAAATACATGTAAGAACAATTCTAACACAACTAAGCAGGACCTTTAGTGCAGTAAGTCCGCACAGCATCCCGTGTTACATACATGTGGCCAGGAATAAAGCTAGAGCACGCACTGCCCAAAAATGTCGGCTCTAGCTCTAGTTTCTCTAGCTGGCCTTATTCTTTATTAGAGCACGAAAGAAACAAAAACGATCATGTGATATATTGCACTGTCATTTCAAAATGGAAGAAAGCACAATTTAAGTTCATATTACCGCAAGCTCGTTTTCAACCACATAAATAATAAAACAATGTTCAGAGCCTGCATCCCTTGGGTTAGTCCTAATGAGAAGGCCATTAGTGCCAGGTATCATTTAAAGTCCGGTGATAGTCTGCATGCACCCCTGCACCCCCTGCCCCAGGTACTGCCGGACATATAAGTCATGAGGAAGGGGGCATAAGAAATATGCCTGCCCCTCCCATTCTCTACAAACCAGTCCAGGTCTGTCCACTCTCAAGCAGAAAAATAAATTGCGGTGGTGATGACATCAAAAATGTATGTACGAAAATGTATGTTTCTAGAATACATCGTACTTTGCACAGCATTTAAGATTACCAAGTCTCTATCTGCGTGCACTAATTGGCTCCTTTAAAACCGTCTGGGTGAGTGGATCTATTGAGCACCCTTTCTCTGTCAGCCAATGAGCAGCGGGTTCTCCAACCTCTGTCCGGTTGCTGACACGGGTTGTAACCAAAGGTCTCTTAAGATTTTAATAAAGTCTTGACTGCCTTCTCTTATCTGCTCTGTTCGAGGAAACGCACGTCTTAATTAAGTATCTTCCGCCAGGGAAACAAACAGGATGTCACGGTGGCAGACGAGCTCTGACCTCGTTGAATCAGCGCCGTGTCAAGGATGTCTTACTGAATTCTGCTGCTTACATCAAAATATCTGAACCGGATGGTAATACGGTGTTGAAAAGTGATGTGACGCAGGCCTGAGATCGTCCCCCCCCCCCACCCTCCGGAGGCGGAAACGATAATGCACACACGGCCATGAAGGGAACCGGCAGCCCCTTAGGGCGTTCTACAAAGCTGGTGTTTCTGTTGCGATTTTACAGTGAAATTAAAAGTAATGCTGCATTACTAATGCGGTAACATTACAGCTCGGAAGTTTTTCACCCGGGCACTCTGCATGGGTGGGAATTGAGGGGCAGATTTACAAGCCCCTAGCGACTAATTTGCGCAGCCGTTGCGTCACTTCTGTGACGCAGCGGCGGCGTAAACCATGCGCCACGTTGCGACTTATTTACAACGTGACGCATCTAGGGAGATGCGTCACGTTGTAAAGCCCTGCACCACATTAAACCTGCGTCAGGTTTAATGTATGCAGGATGGGCGTTCCCTCGGAAAAAGCCTCGTAAAAGTGACGCAGTGAAATCTACAAGATTTCACGGACTCACTTTTCAGAGGCCGCTGCGACAAATCCTTACGCCTGCTTCAAGCAGGCGTAAGGAGTGGTGCAGCACGTTAGGTATGGGCGGCCCCTGAGCATTGCTGGAGTTGTGTCGCGCTTGTGACACGACTCCAGCAATGCGCCGCCCCTACGCCATCAGATGCGACACGCATCTGCCTATCCCTGCGCCACATTGTAAATGCGACGCATCCGTGGTGGCGCAGGGGAAGAATTGCGTGCTGCATCTATTCTGGCGCATCCCTGCTGATTTGCAGGGATGCGCCAGTCCTTGTAAATCTGCCCCCTAATATTCTTAATGAAATCTCTCCAGGCCTACGAAGTTATCGGTACCAGCTGGGGCATGGGGAATGGATGCCAGGCCGAATTCTGGTCCATTTGTACCAGGCCTATATGTTACTGCTGTATGTGTAGTTAAGGTTGCCACCATTCCAAGAGAAAAATACCAGCCATTTGTTGTTTTAAGAGTCTACAAAATCATACGCATTCATATGTAACATTAATTTCTGCCTTTGTTTACTTCACATTTAAACACATTTAAACGTGCTTTCTGTTCATATTTCCTGCTTGAAGTATGCATAAAATGGCTAAAAATACCGGGTTTAGGGGATTTTGCTCATTTTTGACAGGCTAGGACATTATACTACCAGTGATACCAGTAGAAAATCAATGAGTTGGCAACTCCAATTGTAGGTGTTCTGTAATCCCTCCCACCGGTGCCAAATATACAAGAAGAAAATTCTACGTGCCAAGGTAACTGTATGCTAGGCGGGCCAGTCTCTCTCCAGTGCTTCATTTGTACATAAATAAGTGCCAGGGCTCTCGTCAGGAGACCACTGCAGCTTGCACCGCACAGTGCCCCTGCCATGCTGCCAGTGATAGTAGCAACACAACTAATCACCATCACACTCCTACAAGTGTAACAATTCAGACTATTGCAGGATCCCAAAGCTAAAGGGATGCCTTGGGCGGCAGGTAGTAGTCATTTGAAAATGTATGTTGAATTAATAATTGACTGTTGTTGTGGTCATCGGAGACAGTGCCATCTTGTGGCAGGCTGTCACAAGCGCTAGTGTTGACAGTTAAGTGCCGGTGCCGAGCACAGGAAACCACCAGCTCAAATTAAGCACTGCTCTTCACCTACTCAGGTCCAGCCCTTTTCCTACTTCTTCAGTGACTATGAGCTCAGCCATATTCAGGGGCTTGTGGACCGGGACGGCTGCTGGTAGATACTTTAAAACACACACACATAAACACACACACACGCTCGCACACCCACTCACCACACACAGACATATTCACACTCACACACACTCTCTCTCTCCCTCCAAGCTCGCACGCATGTCATAGAGCACTTAGCAAGTTGCGAAAGCGTGTATTCTGTAGCCCACATCAGTTTCTACAGGTGTGGGTTCCAATTAGGTTTTGATGCTTGAAATGGAGGGAGAAGTAATCAAAAGCATCTGTGTAACAGAGGTGGAGAGGTGTGGTGCAGCGGCCAGGGCAGCTGACTTCGGAGAACAGGGTTCACGGTTCGATCCCCTGCTCTGGCGGCAGCTCAGCACCATGTGACTCTGGGCAACAGCTCACTTAATTTCCACTCCGGCCCCCAGCGCCTTGAGACCCGTAAGGGTGAGTAGCTGCGCTATATAAAAACGGACTTACTTAACTCTTCCCCAGCTGCCTTAGCTTTTCTGGAACACACAGCTGTCTGCGAAACCTCCCAGGATCCTCTGCTCTTTGCAAGAGTCAGGCCCTTCAATGGACTGCTGATAATGTCTCATAGTAATGCACCATTTCCTCCAGTGTGTAGGACATAACCGTTTTCTTAGTGCAGAGAAATCTAAGCTGAGAGTCTAGCCGTGTCAGAGAGATGCTGTCATACATTTATTTAATGAACCGAAGGGGATATTATCAGATACTTGAAACTAAGGCAATCTGAAGAACAGCCTTGCATGAGAAAGTCATTATATTTTTCCAGTTTTAGACTGTGCCGCATTCGTTCTGCCTGCATAATTGTAGTCCTGATAATGTGCCTTATCGCTGTTTCAGGCAAGGCTCCTAAATGTGCACGCTTATCTCCTGCACTGGGCAATCCGTTTGAAATTAGAAAAGAAATATTGAAGCAAAAATGAAAGGTTTCTGAACTCCCCGTCCCTTGAAGACAGAAAGAGGGCAAAATCAGTGGCACATTGGCCTCTTAGCAAAGCTGTTGAGAGATCTGAAGGTAGTTGCTTGAGATATATTTGGCAACTTGAACCCGCTTGTTGGAAATGGCCCTTTTTGCAGGGTTAACCCAAACTTTTTGCCTTTCTCCTCCTCTTTTTCTGATCCTCTTTTTGTTGACCTTAGGACTCTGAGCACTTTACTAATGATAACCAGTTGTAAAGTGCATGTGCTCTCCCCTAAACATGGTGACAATGGTGTATACCTGATTGGTATATTTACTTTACTTATAAGTCCCTTGTAATGTGGTATACCATGTACCCAGGGCCTGTAATTTAAATTATATTAGTGGGCCTGCCGCACTGATTGTGCCACACACAAGAAGTTTTTCAAACCTGTCTCAGGCCTCCTATTTCAAGGCCTGTGTGTGCAGCTTACTGTCACTTCAACTTAGCATTTCAAACTACTTGCCAAGCCTTAAACTCCCCTTTTATTACACACAGGTCACCGCTAAGGTAGGACCTAGGTAGCCCTAAAGGCAGGGTGCTGCGTAAGTAAAAGGAGGACATGCACTTTAAACTTTTACATGTCCTGGTAGTGACAAACAGCTAACATCGTTTTTTACTATTGTGAGGCCTACTCCTCCATAGGCTAGCTTTGGAAATTCCTTAAAAACGTTTAAACTATAATTCCTGATTAGAAAGGAGTAGCTAAATCCTGTTTCATATGTTTGGAAAGGGAATGATAAACCCTCTTTAGTGGTAAAGCTGGATTTGCTATTACTATTTTGCAGTAGCGGCTGCTTCAGGGGAGTAGTGGTGTGGCGGGCATGACAGCAGCATCGTGATTGGTCTGAGCACTGTGGTTCATCACTCAGACAGGCAGTGGGAGCCCGTGCATGTTCTCCAGCCAGGCTGTTCAAAATAGCCACATGGAGAACATGCTAAGTGCGCATGACTGTTTGGCCGGCACAAAATGGCCAGCTGAACCATCATGCTCACTTAGAAAGTGCTCACCACTGCTACCCCTGCTCTGTGGGCAGCCCCACCCGCACCTTTATAGCCTTCTGAAAAAGAAAATGATAAAATGATAATAACATGGTGTTATCATTTTAGTTTTCCTGTGGGGCTACGCTCATCCGCCTTTGCGGAGGAGCCGCCACTGCTATTTTGGAAATGCCACTTTTAGAAAGTGTTTTTATTTCTAAAGACAGTGGTCCCTAGACAAGGATTAATGAGAGCAAACAATAAATATAGACCCAATCAGTACTATATTTTACAGCTGTCCAGCCGGACAGGTGTTTTTAATATATAGTTTCTTAAATATACACAAAATTCAGCAAGAAACAAATAAAGTGGGACACAAGCCTGTATCCAACTTAGTGGGAAAGACGTACAACATGAAACAAAAAGGTTCAGGCAGAGTAAATTGTTTGTATAAGACACATTTTGGTAGGGCAAACAAATTATAGTGGAGACACCATTACACATAATAAGTATTAAATAAAGAGGTGTATATGGCGTACAACAAGTCGACGGCGTTTCGATCCTTACAAAAGATATAGGATCATCATCAGGACATTAACAATGGTATGCCTGTATACATTTTGCCTAGATCCATGTCAGAGTGACTTGAAGGAGGTTTGTTTCAGGCGAAGACCGAGTAGAAGTCCAGGCCAAGTACAAGGAGAGTAAAGGATGCAGACAGCCGCGGCCGCGGTCTGTGCAGTTGGATGCTGGGTCAGAGTCGACCTAATAAAGGCTGTAACAGCTTAAAGGAGGTGTTTGAAATGTTCGCGGAGCGGTCTCGAAATCAGAGTGGCCTATTGCAGTGGGCTGCTGTATATCAGGGACGGCAAGCCAGTAACCTGTGAGCCGCGTCCGCGTACTCTAGTGACAAGGAATGGGGTTGAGGCCAATCTGTGAACAACTTCTGTTACAGCATGTCTTGCCTGTCGGGATCGGGGATATGAAAGTGGACATTTCTCTGATCTTACCTTTGCTCTGTGTGCCTGCAGCCTGTCTCCAGAACATGTCTGGGCTGGGTGACAGCTATACTTTGAGCATTCCCTCTAAACAGCCACAAACACAGGAAGGGTGGGTGTAGCAGGGAACTCATCTGCATTCATCTGCATTCTGATAGCCTTCCTGGGCAGGAAGGGGTAGTGGGAGCTAGCACTTATATCTGAATAGGCAGTGTCCTGTGTCCCACTCAGAGGGCTTGTTCTCCTTTTTACACTTCTGGATCTTGAACTGAACCTCTGTCAGAAGGACTGCTGTGCTGCTTAAATGACTCAACTGGACTGCTTTTTGGGAGGACTGCTTTTCTGTTTGTTGCCCTGCTGCCTGCTGTTCCCTGACTCTGCTGGATAGAGAACTGGACGGTGCCTTCACTACAAGTGATCTCCGAGGGCTTGCTGGCTTGCCTCCTGTTTTCTGAAGTCTCAGAGACACAAAAGACTTCCTATAATTCTGCTGATGCTGCTGAACTCTGCCTTGTGTGAGTCCTGCCCATGCCTGAGGTTCTCCCTCCAAGCTCTTGTCCTCGGAAGTGGTTTCTGCAGCTGCTTTCATCAGCTACAGCTCCTGGACCCCTGAAATCAAGTTTTTGGGCTCTTTATGACCGCAAATAGGCCCATTCGCACGGGGAATGTGCCACTCGCGTGCTGCTGCAGCATTGTGTCCTTGCACAACATGCACTGCCGACCGTGAAGCCCCGTCTGTTGTCCACGATGCCGGGCCGACTCTTCGCGCCCGCAGGATTATCGCTGGTGGCGCTCTACTTGCTGTCGGCGACCGTCCCCCCTGCAGATGGGGAACTTCGCTCAACTTGAGAAAGTAAAACTTCAGCTGGGCCTGTTTGGAACTGTATCCGACCTGTGCTCCATTACATTTGGATTTACCCTGGTCTAGCACGATCTAAAGTAACCTTTTAGCACTATTGACTTTTAAGCACTGTTTTTATTCTTTGAAAATTCGTAACTCCGGTTCTACTTATTGGATTTTTATCGTTTTAGTCTTGTTTTATTCATAGAAATATAATCCATATGTTTAACCCTGTGTGGAGCCTTTTTGTTGTGCATTCATTGTATTACTGTGTGTGTGCTGCACAAATACGTACCTCATTGCCTTTGTAGGTAACCCTGATTGCTCTGTGCCAAGCTACCAGAGGGTGAGCACAGGTAATCTTATTGTGTATCTAGCTTACCCTGACTGGAGTGGTAGTTCCGGCCTGACATGGGTGCATACCTCGGCCAATCAGGAACTCCATTTCTAACACAGATGCATGGAAGAGTAGCTTATGGCAGTTTTCACTGCACAAGGTGTGCAAGTGCTCTCACACATCTGGGTATGGGTAATTGGCATTGAGGGTATGGATTTTAATTCACCATGCCAGGGGTAGAGGAAATGGCACACCACTTGGCACCCAATGACATTGCTAAGTTAACCACTTGTTTTACTTTTCGGCGGTCTTCTATTTGCTGTTCAAGGAGAAGGACAAGGCGTGAAATCTATAGATAGTAAATGCTCTTAGAGTCCTCTTCAGTTCCTCTTCCTACCACAGCCTTCGTGGCTCTTGAGAAGAAGAACGGGCAAAGGTTGTCCCTTCACACTGCTCAGTAAAGTGAAGTCCAGGATTGGGTGGGACCAAAAATAGACCCTGTCGGACAGGCCTGCAGAGAGCATCTTGCAGTAGCTAGTGGGATGTGCAGGCGAAGGAACTTACCACCTGTGTGTGGCTCTTCCCGCTACCTGTCTTCTTCCCTCAGCAGCGGAAACTGAGGAGAGCACTCGCCCCGGGATCTGGGGGATATTGTTGGTATCTTGTTGCTCCCCATACAGGGGGAGAGTTGGAGCATTTTTTACTTAAACTTCCCAATACAGTTTGAGGAAATTACTTACTGTGAGCCTAAGATCCCTTCCAGTTCAGGGCACAGTATTTAAACCACAGTATTTAAACCAGCAGGAATCTTCACCCAGTGAGTCGACACACCTCCTGGGTGTTTTTGTCTGGAATCTTGTTTGTTGTTTGCTTCCGTCTCTTCTAGCCTGTTTACTGTTCCAACGCTGTAAACACGTTCTCTGAAGGTTTTTTCTACCTTTGGCTTGTTTTCCTTCCTTGACAGTTTACTTAGAGGACTTAGCTTCAAATCGAGAACCTTCAAAACCAAATACATTTTCGAGTGTACAGCCCTTGAAAGACCTAGGCATCAAGAAAAAGTGTCTCACATCTGTGAATCACAACTTTTTGTGCAAATTCCTTGTCTGGGACCAGGGCTGGAAAGGAGCCAGTGAGGGCACCCAGAGCATCTAAAGAAGGCATGTGCTACTCACCATGATCAAGGTTGTCCAAAGTATTGGTGAAGTAGTGCAACAAATGAGGGATGAAATAGAGAGTATATGAGGTGGATGATATGATCAGTCTTTAGAACCATATGTAGACGAGTGCTATGCCTGTTAGAAACAAATTCTGATCAACTACAACTTTGTACAGAGATTATAGATGAATTGAGCAAACCAGCAAGTTATTTATTTAACATATATAGCACTCTGAAAAGAGTACTTAGCAATAATAAATATGAATAGGTAGATAGAGAGCGCCTTGTTCCTTACATAGGAATTCATATCAGTTGACTGACGTCCAACCCTGTGCAACAGGGATAGTCTCACCACCTGCACACTATGCCAGCAATACACATCTATATAAACATCTTGCCTCAGCCCTTTCAAAGTGTCCTACCAGGCTTCATAGAGCTTAGCCTTTCAAAGATTAATGAGGGCCCACGCCTGGCAGTTCAGGATGGACTGTTCCTGCGAGATGCCGGATCAGTACTGACTTGCATAAAGTGGGTCTCTCTCTAGAGTGGCACAGTGAACGAAATACTATGGGTTGGAATGCTACCCTGGGTGATTGCCAGCTGTTAGACGATTTGCAAAGATCCCTCCCATCACCTTTTTGCATTTGATGTAACTCCCTAAGTGGTCAATACCTAGACATGGGTCGCTTTCTCACTGTGACTGAATATCCAAGCAATGCCTCACTGACAAGGACCAAATAGGTCAAAAGTGGTCTAGGATTGCTTGTGTTCCCTTTTAGAGGGGTTCTCGTTTGACAGTGTGGGATGGACTGTTCCTATACTGATTTACATAAGGAGGGCATACATTGTTTGTGTGTTTGATGGGCCTTGTAATTACCATCAACATCACCTTGGCCCCTGTACACTGTGCCTCGTCGCTTGATAAAGGTTGGCCTCCATGCACTGTGATATATAGCATGGTTTGAATAGCAGTGATAGCCTTAATAGCTGCATGGTGGGCATCATTGCCCCCACATATCATGAATCGTGGTCTGTACTATGCTGTCCCTGGTTTTGTCACGATAAAAGTACAAGGCGCAATTGATGTTTATATGTAGTATCTGTTCAGCCAAGATGTCATGATGATGAGGAGAACATTTTGAGAGAAACTCCCCTTGTTCAGATGGAACTCCAATAATACTTGTGAGGCAGAGGTGAAGTGATTCCTTAAGGGCCAGATGTATGACCCTTTCATTTAGCGCCTCGCAATTTGCGACACATTGCGAGTTGCAAATTACGAGGCGCTAAATGAAATGTACAACAGTGTGTTTACAACGTTTTGCGATTCCCAATGGGATCGCAAATTGCAAGGCTCATTAATATTAATGAGCCTCTTGCAATTTGTGAGCCCATTGTGAATGCCAGCACTGCCAGGGATGGTGGCCTGCTGGGCTCAGCAGACCACCATGTCTGGGGGTGGTTTTTAATACAGCAGCTTTTTTTTTTAAATGCAGCCCGTTTTCCTTAAAGGCTTAACGTGGCTTAACGCTGCCTTGTAAACAAGGCACCCTTTCACGCTATGCTTAGCGTGAAAGGGGTGGGCAGTGGGTGTTGCATTGGGTGTTCCACCGCAACACCCATTGATTTTGACGCTGCCCCCTATTTACAAGGGAAGTGTAAATAGGAGGCAGCGCCAAAATTAACACCAGGAAAAGCCTGGTCTTAAGTTGGTGAAACGAGGAGAAATGCTTTATTTCTCCTTGTTTTTGCTTTTTCCATGTGTGCTGCCTTGTGCAGCACACATAGAAAAAGCAAAACGCCTGGGATCGTTTATGTGTAGGAAGGTGACCCTTTCTGCACATATACAGTCCAGAAACAAAATTACATTTTGTAACTTTCATATGTGCTGCATTAAGCTGCACACATAGAAGTGACAAAATGGCATTTCAGGATTGTTTATATGCAGGAAGGGACACCTTCCTACACATAAACAATGCTCACCTGCACGCAGACACCCTTGCACTATGGTGCAAGGGTGCCTGCGTTGGCGCTACACTGCTAAGTGTAGCGCCATCGCAGTGGGAAACGCAAGGCTGCACCGCATCGTTGTAAATATGGTGCAGCCTTGCGTTTCTGAAGTGGCCAAGTGAGGCGTAAAGCCATGATGGCTAACGCCTCACTCCGCCACTTCAGTTGTAAATATTCCCCTAAGTTTCCGGTAATTGGTCTCCTTTTGGATATGTATTTTATTTGTATTTTATTGTAATTAAATGTATATAACGCTTACTACCCTGGATGAGACCTGGAAGCACTTCATGACTGGCAGCACGCTACTCCGTAACTGAAAGTAACTGGTTAGTCCAGTGATTATTTATTATTGTAGTAAATTTGTTGACTATTTGGTTAGTCTTGTGCTCTGTGGGAACATAAGCATATTCCCAGCTTCTAGTGGGGAATTAAGTTAAAAGTAGTTAAGTGTAGTAGTTAGAGTGAGCTCATGCAAGTGGAAAAAAAGAATAAGGGGCAGATTTACAAGCCCCTTGCGCCACTTTTGCGTCACTTTTCCCATGTTAAAAGTGACGCAAAAGTGGCGCAAGGGGCTTGTAAATCTGCCCCTAAGTATATAGGGTGGAGGAAGTTAGATATTGTGAGAGTGCAAGAAGAGGTTGCACAGGATAAATTGTGATTTATGGGAGCGGGCATTCAGTCTGATGGCATTACTATGAATTACTTATTTATCTAGAATGAAACAGGTCATCGATGGGGACTGAGGCATTAACAAGATGGATGTGAGGCCAGTAGGAAAGGCACCTATCTGGGAAATAGCAGTGAAATATCAGATGAGATGATTAATTTCAAAGACAACTACTGAGCTGGGAAATCTTTTTTCCTCCTTTGAAGGATGCAAAGTCTGGACTGTTCATCCTGTCCGCCGGTGGCTCCTAGTGACTGGTGCAGGTACACTCTCTTCTTTACGGAAAGTATTACAGCGCGGAAGACTTACATATAGACATTTCAGCTTTACAGAAAGGAAGACATAGCAATTTTGCTAGACATGATGCTTTAGGCATTGCAAATAACATTGAAAGAACTGAATAAACCATTTATTTGATGAACAAGACACTTTCACTAAAGTAATTTGGGGGCCTGAAGGTTCCAGGCAATTCAGTATTTGTTCCGCCAGTTTTTTGGCAAATGACGCCCTGCTGTGTAATTACTGCAAATCCCAGTACAGGAAAGGCCCCTTCTCAGCCGCGCTTTAGCACTGGGAGTGCATTACATGCACCATTATCCCCATTACTGTGTGAAATGAGGTCAAGCAGATAGCATATCTGATAAATTGTCATAACTAATAAAGCCGCAGTCCTTCCAAAATTAAGCAATATGTGTAATCCTCCCGGACACAGGCGCCAAAGCAACATCAGCAAAACTTTAAAACACAAAATGCATCAACCAAAATTGAGCAAAAACAAAGAGCAAAGTTTACGTGAAGAACCAGTTACGACTGCACTTGAGCTGCAAAGCACCAGCAGCAGTGGCGACAAAGACACAGCCCGCATATGGACATTGTTGCATCAACAGAGCAGTGGCGGCTGGTGACATTTGTAAGTGGTGGTGCGGAAAATGAATTTCATAGAGCACCGTAGCGAGCGAGCGTAGCGAGCGAGCCCGAACAACCAAAGGGGGGTTCGGGGGGGTTCTCCCCCCGAGAAAATTTAGAAAAAAGAGTGGACAAATGGTGAATTTTCAAGCAAATTTGAGAAAGCAGTAAGGTTAATAAAGCAATTGTGAAAGTGCAGTTATTATATTAATAAAGAGAAGTCATATAACATAGGTAGGTGCTTATTCAGTATAACCACAGAGCTTCATAACAGACTTCGAGATACAATGCATTTCTGAGTACCTCACAGATGTTTTTTATTTAACAAACAACTAAACAGGTTGCAAACTAGCAGCATTCAATATATTGTTCACTTTTTGTAGATAAAATCAGCACGTCTGTCTTTAAGAGCAGCAAACTTTTCAATAACTTGAACGGTAAAGTCTGGGATTCTTTTAACTAGGTCGCTCTCTATAGAGAGCATTGCTAAAGCATTCAGTCTTTCCTCAAGCATGGTGTTCCTCAGGAATGTCTTAATCCTCTTTAAGGTGGAAAAACATCGTTCAGACTCTGCTGTTGTCATAGGAGTGGTAATGACAATTTTTAGTAAAGCCACTGTCTCTGTAAGTGACTTTTCCATATTAAGTTTATAAATTAAAGCCAGCAAAGAAATGGCACCTTTGGCCTTCCGGTATACACTCATTCCGTACAGTACAGTCAACTCAGTTTTCAGGTCCTCTTTGTTGAGCATAGGATAAGCTTCCACAGCCTCATTCAGAGCTTGCTCAGGAAAGGATTGATCATATGTTGCAAATTGTTCACTTTGCAACAATGCGGCACTTACCAAATGTTTTGTGAAAGAAAAACGTTCTTGTGCATGTACAATTACAATGTCACATATCTCCTTTGCAATTCGGACCAGACTGCTGATGTTTTTCCTGCGGTTTGAAAAAGTAGAACCCTCTGGCAGTCTGCTGTCCAAATTGTCAACCCCATCTCTCACTTTGCTGATGTTGGTGACAAACATACTGGTATCTCTTTGCACAGAGACAGTATCTATGGCTCGTGCTTGTAACTGGTTGTATAATATCTCGACATAAAACATTATGTCATGAAATAAAAACAGAAAGAACTGAAACTCTCTGTCTTGTAGTGTTCTAGCAAAGCCACGGGCTTCATTCTGACTTCTGTAATCAAAGCCTTCATTGGCTTCAATGGCGTCAAAACATTTCTCAAGGTCCTCCCTATGTTTATATATTAGGTTGACTATACGTATGTTAAAGTTCCAACGAGTTGACGATCCCCTTGGAAGCCTTTTGTCCACAATCTCCTGAAGTGCTTCCGTTCTTTTGGGGGAACGTGAGAAGAATGCTGCCATGCCTCCTACATCCTGAAAGAAAATTCGTGTCTCTGAGATCCTTGATACTGCCTGTTGCATAATAAGATTAAGTTGGTGGGCGTAACAGTGCACATAATGAGCATTAGGGTACACATCTCTAATTTTTTTCTGTACTCCACCAAGGCTTCCACTCATTACGGACGCACCATCATAGCTTTGTGCAATAAGTTTTTTTTTTTGAGGCAGCTCTGGAAAAATGAGGTTAAGTTGACGCAGTATAGCTGAAGTAATGGTTTCTGCACTAGAGTCTCTTAAATGTGTGAAACCATAGAACCTCTCCACAACTTGACTGTCATTGTCAAGGTACCGAAAGACTAATACGGACTGTGTTTTTGTGGCCACATCAGTGGTGTCATCAGCCTGAATAGCCACAAAGTCTGTGTTTTGCAACTCTTGCACAATATGGCTTCTCAATATTTCTAGCATACACTCAAGGAGTTCATTTTGTATTGTTTTAGAGGTGCCCTTAAAGACTGTAGCACTTGCTAAATGTGCTTCCATGTCATGGTCTATGCTTGCTATTAAATCCACAAGGCCTCTGAATATTCCAGGTTTTGAGGAACTTTCCGATTCATCATGGCCTCGCAATGCCAGTTCAAAAGCACCACAGAAACAAATACAATCAACAATTTTTGCTAGTATGTGTCTATTCCTATCAACTGCTTCATTGTGTTTCTGTATTGTTTTCCGGTATGCGTCGTTTATGTGGTGTTCAATCGGTGTGTCTCCCAACATTCCCAGTCTTGTCAGGCATTCCATATGGCTTCTTGTGTGTGCATGCTTCTTGATTTTGTCAGACAAATGCTTCAAGTCTATTACTCCTTGTTTTGTCCAAGGCAATTCACCACCAAACAGCATGCAGGGGAAGCAGAACAGAGAATTTTTTGACACACACCCTGTAAGCCAATCAGCTTTTGTGTACCAGGTGTTTGAGAATGTACGTGTGTAAGTCTTTCCTCTGTCCTGGGTAGTTTGTTGTAGTTTCAGGTCCGGCCGATCAGGTCCTAATTGCTTTATCTGTAGTTTCTCTTCACGTGTCCGTCCAAAGAATGACCTTGCAAGTAGCTGTTCTACTGTATTCATGCCGATGCTGGCCTTACCAATATTAAAGAAACCTGTCAATAATCAAAGTGCAACGTATAAGGTTTGGTGCAATTAGATCAAATTTCAGTATAAATACATATATCTTGTGAATTATCGCAATAGATCTCCAACAGCTCTCCTTCGCACATGACTGCTAAAAATACATCCTTACTGCCTGCTGCCTCTGTGTGCCATACTGGTTGCTGAAGGCACTGAAACAGACTCTGCTTGAAGTGATAGATAGTGTTTAATACAAAAAGAGCCGCTCCCAGTATGGTGACCTGAGTGCTACAGTGTTATTTTGTGAGTGCAGGCATCTCACAAAAAGTACAAGACTGGTCTCACACACCACCTGGTGTCATGCTTCATCATTGGCCAGTCCTCGCCCTCTAAAAACTTGGTTTGATAGAGGGCGGGCATACACCTGATGACAGGGATGCACTTCTAAAGCTAAGTGGGGGCCCTTTAGAAAAAAAGTATGAGGTTTAAAAAGCCATTACAGATGTCAAACTTTTTTAATGTAACTGGCATCTGTATGGTGGCTAAAAAGAATGATCGGTGTGTTGTGGATTCTATTGTCCCCCCACCGTGATGTAAGTGGTCTACATGTTTCTGCCTATTGGCCCAGAAGGGTCCGTGGCATTCATCAGGGCCTATGTTACTCAATCGTGCTCCACCCTTACCGTGCTATGTTGGCAGGGTTCCACTGAGTGGGGTGATCACTATCACACTCCACCGTTGTACGGCTAATTAATTCAAGCCCTATCAAATGGGACCTACTAGCCCCATAGGAGGACCCCTTTGGTCAAGCGTGTTTGAGGGAAATCTCCTGCCTCTGCACCTACGTCCGTGTTCCTCACCTCCTCCAGTGAGGCAGACGTTGGTGCAGAGGCAGGAGATTTCCCTCAAACACGCTTGCCCAAAGGGGTCCTCCTATGGGGCTAGTAGGTCCCATTTGATAGGGCTTGAATTAATTAGCCGCACTCACAAAAGAACACTGTAGCACTCAGGTCACCATACTGGGAGCGGCTCTTTTTGTGTTAAACATTATTCATTGGAGGCTGCCTGCTCCTAGTGCCCCGTGCCTCTAGTTCCCTTCCCTGGGTCTTATCTGGGGTCTTTGTGGTTAAACAAGGGATAGATAGTGCCTTTAACAACCGTTATTGCCCAAAGCACAGGGCTAAGGCTATTAGTAAATTCCATCCACTGAGGGTACAATGTTCAAAATGTGCCCCCACCCCAACCACCATGCAGAGTGACCACATACATAGCCCTAACTCCAGTGTAAAAAAATATAGCATCAGTTTCCTTACCTTTAACACCGGTGTTTGCTGGGTTGTAGCTGGGGTGACAGAGCAGCAAAGGAGGTTGGGGCCTCTTGTTCTTCGCCCAAAAATGGGCCAAAAATTAGGTAATGCTGTTGCCAGGCTTTACCAGGTGCTGCAAATTAAAATATAACAAATTATTTTTGAAACATTAGGATAATAAAGCAAAGCCTGGGGTACAAAAACATAACGCTCTAATTTTTACCTTGCTGTTTGCATACTGCTCTACTCCGCACCACTCTACTCCGCACACCTCTACTCTGTGCTGCTCTACTGTGTCCTACTATACTATTCTCTGTGCCACTCTACTCTGTGCCACTCTATCTTGTGCCACTCTACTCTGTGCCACTTTACTTCACTTTGCTGTACGTACTCTATTCCACTTTGCTCTATGCCACTCTATTCCACACAACTCTATGCACTCTACTCTATGCCACTCTACTCCACTGTACGCCAATCACTCCATGCCACTACGCACCACTCTGTTCTACGCCACTCTACTCAATGCCACTTCAGTCTATGCTTCTCCATTCCTTGCCACTCCACTTTACGCCACTCTACTCCATGCCACTCTACTCCCTGCCACTCTACTCCCTGCCACTCTACTCTACACCACTCTACTCTACACCACTCTACTCTACACCACTCTACTCTACACTGCTCCAGTCTACGTCACTCCAATCTATGCCACTCCCCCCAACTCTATGCCACTCTACGCAACTCCACTCCATATTCCATGCCACTCCACTGTACGCCACTCTTCTCTGTGGCACATCATTAACTTTTTGCCACGCTGAAAAGCAGCCACGCTGCTGTACAGCATTGCTAAAATACATTGACAAAGCCAAAAGGTCTAACATAGGTCCGACCTATTGGCTTTACAATGCTTGTTTGTCATTTGAAGTTGTGCACAGTTGTGGCAAACTGTACCAACTAACAAGTCACCATATGGTCATTATAAATAGAGATGCATTGGCATCTTCTGCGGCTACAGTAATTTCCAATACGTTTGCTGTGATCAGATGGTTTTATAAATCTTGATTACTTTTGCAAATAGCACATAATCTGCATAAACAAATACTTATTTTAGATTTTCCAATTGTATTTTAGGTGGAAAGGAAGTTGCAAACAAAGAAGAAATGAAGGGCATTCAGTGGGCAACATGGACATGTGTTACTGGCCTTGAGGTGAATGGGATCTGGCCTAAATACTCCGAAATCAATGATATTAACTCCTCAGATGCAAATTTCGCCGGTCAAGTATTAGTTACAGCCGATGACTACGGTGTTGTGAAGCTTTTTCGCTATCCATGTGTGAGAAAAGGTATGCTTTTTTGCTGTATTTTAAAAAACACGCTAAAGAAAAGTACATTGCTCTTATGGTAACCTACTGAAGGGCATTAATGATATTAATGGGCTATTGTTATAGACGAAAACAACAATTGTGCCTCATTTAGGGTCCGATTGGAACCGTTTAATATCTAATTTCTTTAAACAGTGAATGACTACTTTCATAGAAGAGGTCATTTGTTTCGGATTGGGAGACGATGTTTTCTGAACTCATTCAGTGGTGGCTGGTGGACTTTAGAGAGCGCCGAGCAACGTTAACAAAATGTTCATGTTAACGTTGCTCGGCGCCTCTAAAGTGCACAATCAAGCGCCGGCCATTAATATACTCTTTTCCAGGAAAAGAGTATATTAATGGCCGGCGCTTGATTGTGCACTTTAGAGAGCGCCGAGCAACGTTAACATGAGCATTTTGTTAACGTTGCTCGGCGCTCTCTAAAGTGCACAATCAAGCGCTGGCCATTAATATACTCTTTTCCTGGAAAAGAGTATATTAATGGCCGGCGCTTTCACAGTGCACATTAGAGAGCCGTGCACACGTCTATAGGCGGCTGATGCTCCCCTCAGTTGTGTTACATGGTCCCAAAACTCACAGTGTGCGCCACTAGGCCCCAATGCCATAAGTCACAAATTCGAGGTGCAATTCCTGTTTCATTTATTCCAATGATCACCTGCAGGGTTGCGACTGGATAGTTCGGGGTATAAGATGTTTTCCAGTAGAGGGCCCCAGAATTAAACGCTGCTTGAGGTACAGTGGACAATGAATCATGTAACCTTCCTTCAATGAAGGCGTACTCGACATCCAGCTATTGTTATAGACGAAAACAACAATTGTGCCTCATTTAGGGTCCGATTGGAACCGTTTAATATCTAATTTCTTTAAACAGTGAATGACTACTTTCATAGAAGAGGTCATTTGTTTCGGATTGGGAGACGATGTTTGCTGAACTCATTCAGTGGTGGCTGGTGGACTTTAGAGAGCGCCGAGCAACGTTAACAAAATGTTCATGTTAACGTTGCTCGGCGCCCTCTAAAGTGCACAATCAAAGCGCCGGCCATTAATATACTCTTTTCCAGGAAAAGAGTATATTAATGGCCGGCGCTTTGATTGTGCACTTTAGAGAGCGCCGAGCAACGTTAACATGAGCATTTTGTTAACGTTGCTCGGCGCTCTCTAAAGTGCACAATCAAAGCGCCGGCCATTAATATACTCTTTTCCAGGAAAAGAGTATATTAATGACGGCGCTTTGATTGTGCTCTTTAGAGAGCGCCGAGCAACGTTAACAAAATGGTCATGTTAACGTTGCTCGGCGCCCTCTAAAGAGCACAATCAAAGCGCCGGCCACTCTTTTCAACAAGCCTTGTTGTTGTTGGCATAACGTTGCTCGGCTCTCTAATGTGCACTATGAAAGCGCCGGCCATTAATATACTCTTTTCCTGGAAAAGAGTATATTAATGGCCGGCGCTTTCACAGTGCACTTTAGAGAGCGCCGAGCAACGTTTAACATGAGCATTTCCTTCCACCCGTGCCACCAAGCTGATTGCTGTAAGTAATTTTAAATGTACTATTACTTACAACAATCAGCTTGGTGGCGCGGGTGAAAGGTGGAAGTAGTACTGTACTTACTTTATTATGTGGTGAAGTTGAAGTCTCGTCCAGCAGTGAGTCTCTTCTTTACCGGAGCCACCCACCCACGACGAGCAGTAGTAGCAGGCAGCCTCGGCCCTCGCACCAGAACACGAGGTGTGTGTCGTCGTGTCGCAGTCCGAGTGTCCGAGTACGGACTACAGTTAAGAGTTAACGCTTACGCTTCCCAAATCCCGTGCCTCGCTGTGTGACTAAGCCAATCCAGACGCTGCCCCAGCAGCGCCAGGATTGGCTTGGGCAGGGGTACACACCCGCCCATTAGGAGACTGGGGGCTGCGCCATGAAGCAACCCCCGCTCTTCTAATCTGCACGCTAATGCGCATGTGCGCCGCGGGCTGGTCAGAAAAATGACCAGCCCAGAACTGACTGAGCATGCGCACTAAGTGCGCTACACCCGACGTCACCCCCCCCCCTTGTCCTGATGATTACTCGGGCGTCGCCCGGTGATCGTCAGTGACCGCCTGGCACGGACTTCAAGTAATACACCTGTACGTCTGCCAGACGTACAGGAGTATTACTTTGCATTTGCATTAGTGGGGCAACGCCCCAGCGCCCCAATGGACGCACCGCCGCTGCAACAGAGCATACTTTGAAAGCAACAGAACAATGGGCAAACTGTTAGATATGCATGTAAGTAAAAAATAAAATGTAAGTCCATTTTTATATAGCGCAGCTACTCACCCTTACGGGTCTCAAGGCGCTGGGGGCCGGAGTGGAAATTAAGTGAGCTGTTGCCCAGAGTCACATGGTGCTGAGCTGCCGCCGGAGCAGGGGATCGAACCGTGAACCCTGTGCTCCGAAGTCAGCTGCCCTGGCCGCTGCACCACACCTCTCCACCTCTGCATGAATGCAAATAAGCATTACTTTGTCATAAAACACTTGTGACAGTAACATACATACATCGAGTAACTATGTGCACACTATACCACCTATATAACTAAAGAACATGCTAACACACCAATCACCATCCGTCCACAGGGACAACAGTCAACATCATATAACTATTTCCACAATTGTAAACATAATCAGTCAGTCCCTGGAACACATCTAAAGTTAACATTATGAAGTAATAACAGAGTGAGAGTTAAGGTTAACTTAGTACAGTGGTGTTTGGAGAGGAAGTGAAGTTGCCACCTCAATTTGTGAAGTTCATAACTTTTGAGTTTTTATGGCAAAACCACTGTTAACATATTAGTCAACCTAACTGCCTTTCAACTTTAATTCATTTCTGGGAGATTTGTATATAGTGGTATTTGTTGAACATTGTAGCATGAAAGGATTATCATACAAGTAGCAGAGTACGGCTTACAGTTTAAGTTGGATCCCCTCTAGGTGCTTCTGAAGGGAAGGAAAATATCAACGTTAAACTTTCTGCAAATATGTCCAGTTGCCTTTAAACGTTCACCATCAACCACTAAATATATCGTTGTTTCTAGCAAGTACTTCCACCAGCTGCACTGTACAACGAATAAGGGTCCGCTAAAGTAAGTATAGCAGACAATATAGGCGTTTAACTAAATAGCTGTGACCGTGTGCTGTATATACTGAAAACTTATATAAACTTCAGTGTACTCTTTTTTATTTTTTAGACAGTACTATGGCCAGCTACTGATCTCACCTGAGTGTTCAACATGAAAGGCCACGCCACGCAAGCGAGTATACTTTTATATAGCACACTTTAATATAAGCAGCTGTTTAGCATGAAAGGCTACACATGTATGTTTTGTTTTATTTAAGATATATATATATACACATGTGATCAAGGTCCGGCTGGACCGAAACGCGTTATGGCCGACATGAAAATAAATATTTAAGAGCACTTACTTTGTGGTCCGCGCCTGCTTTGGTTGGTGAACAGCTGATTGGGAAAAGCAGAGAACTCGGATATATATATATATATGGCAATGGTACATTTTGTCAACTTATAGTTGCACTATGCAATTTATTAACAATTATCTTTACCTGCAATTTTGCTGACACGTAGTTGCCGAGAGCATTCATATGCCATATGGCTTGTATATTTTGATTACGTACTCGAAAGTATGTTTTCTCTGTCTATGTATACCTTTCAAGGGAGAAGGGCTATATATAATGCTGTAAGTTTTGGCGCCAAACAGATTGACAAAGGCTTCTAGTAAGCCGAAACGCGTCTCTTGTCTCATGGGTTGAGGGTGACCTATGACATCAAACTAATGCCGTATCCTGACAGCCTGAAGTCCGTTCCATTTTTCATGGATGTTTCCGTGAGAGCTGGATGTTGTTTTTATATATATATATATATATATATATATATATATATATATATATATATATATATATATATATATATATATATATTATCCTAATCCCAATTTTGTATCCTCCAAAACAGACACCAACGCTCAGAATCTGTACAACAAATAGAGTTTCTTAATCAAGAAAGGGCCTTCCTGTGTAAACCCGTCTGTATAGCCTTTCCCTGCACCTCCACCATTACATCCAAGAAATCTATTGTGCTCTTGTGTGTCTTGCTAGTAAACAGGTAATGTCCTCTTGAGGCTCAGCCGGGAGAGACCAACTTTGCTGTCTGTAGCTCGATCTGTACTTTTAAATACAAAACAATTTTTTAAGCAGTGTATTTGCCGCATTGGAAATATTGTTCATTTTTAGGATGTTTTAAATGTTGCGCATTTGCACAGGGTAGACTCACTAGGTACTGAGTCTCTAGTACAAAGTCCCCCGCAGTAATAGCGCGGGACCGCCGCCATTTTTGGTGTATTCCGGTCAGCAGGCTAGTGTTAATGCCCCTGCCGGTACTTAGGCAGACGCTGCCGCGAGCGCGCCAGGTAATGTCCTCTTGAGGCTCAGCCGGGAGAGACCAACTTTGCTGTCTGTAGCTCGATCTGTACTTTTAAATACAAAACAATTTTTTAAGCAGTGTATTTGCCGCATTGGAAATATTGTTCATTTTTAGGATGTTTTAAATGTTGCGCATTTGCACAGGGTAGACTCACTAGGTACTGAGTCTCTAGTACAAAGTCCCCCGCAGTAATAGCGCGGGACCGCCGCCATTTTTGGTGTATTCTGGTCAGCAGGCTAGTGTTAATGCCCCTGCCGGTACTTAAGCAGACGCTGCAGCGAGCGCGCAGCGGACGCGCGCAGCGGGCGCGCCGCCAGCGCGCCAAAGGCGCGCTAAAGGCAAGCCCGTCTGCGCCCGTCCGCGCTTGTTCCGCGATCAGCGCCAGCCCTGATGCTCAAACGATTCGAGGTAATGTAACAACTATATCGTACTCTAGTGACTACCTGAAGTCTCTAAATCCCTACAAAGCAATCCACTCTTGCCATATACTTCATCCAGAACACAAGTCTGCTTTAGTCTTAAAAATCTGCCCCAACTGCAACATTAAATTACCGGAATTAATGTCCCAACCTGTGGCCGCCTTAAATGTGGAACTGGTTAGTGCAGATGTAGTATCTTCTGGCACTGCCTGGAAATGTGCCCTCATTAATGCGAGGTCCCTGGTTAAGCATAGTACGGAATGTGCCTCCTTTTTGGAGGATGAGGGGATTAGGATAGCCTTTGTTACTGAAACCTGGACGGACGAAGCGTCCGGTCCGGATTTAGTGAAAGCTACGCCACCGGATTATCTCTGCTACTCTTTAAATAGAGCTGAGAGAAAAGGGGGAGGTCTAGCGGTTATTCACCATAAATCAATTACATCATCTTTTAATCCACTAATTAACGAGGAATGTGAAGCTTTAGAGTTTTGTCTCTACCTTACACATCATGACTCCTTCAGAGGCACTCTTATATACAGGCCCCCAGGCCCTAGAAGTCACTTTATAACTCAAGTAAGTGACATATTAGAAACAGCGTTAAATACTACCTCATACGCAATTTTGGGCGATTTTAACTTCCATCTGGAGCTAGTCTCGGACCCTGACACCGCCAATCTTCTTGATTTGATGAAGGGCGGAAATCTTGAACAATTAACAATTGGACCCACCCATCGGGCAGGTCACACCCTTGATGGTATCTTCTCAAATAACCCTCAGCTTTCGTTTCTGAATTTACACCCTTTAATATGGTCTGATCACACGGCAGCACTTTTCAAGATCACCATACACACTCACTCGGGTATAAAACCCCCCAAAAAATATCTGGTAACAAGAGCCTGGAAAAAGATAGAAGCAGAGGAGTTATGCAATTTACTTGCCTCTACTAATAACCCGCTGCCCACAGATTTGGACCAAGCAACCAAGTCCTATACGAATTGGTTAGAAGAGGCAGGGAATAAGCTAGCCCCTAAAACACGGATACGCCTTCATAGGCAACGGCCCTCCGCACCTTGGTATTCACAGGGACTCAGGGACCAAAAACTAGTTTGCAAATACAGGGAAAGAAACTGGAGGAAATATTATAAAGATGAAGAAAAAAAGGAATACAAACAGAGTTTGGCTCAATACAAACAATTGCTGCAAAGCACCAAACACAAGTACTTCACTGAAAAAATTCAAGAAGCCAAAAATTCCCCTAAAGTACTGTTTAAAACGGTTAATACTTTAGCCCACCCTTGTTCCCCTCCCATCCCAGTGAGTCAAGAACTATGCAATAGTATAGCCAAATTCTTTTCGATAAAGTCAATGCTATTTTTCAAACTTTCTCGAATTCCTCAAAGAAAAAGCCACCTGACCCATCTACTTGTCCAATAAATATAATAAAAGACAACATGGAATTTAATAGCTTCAGTCCCCTTTCAGAAGTGGATACCTATAACTTACTTGCTAAAGTGAAGTCAGGTTCGCCACATGACCCATGCCCGATAGAGACATTAAAACTAGCGGCGAAGATGGTGGTAGATAAACTTACATCTATCTTCAACTTAATGTATATAGAAGGATACTTTCCTAGAGACTGGAAACAGGCTTCCATCTTGCCCTTATTGAAGAAACCTAATCTAGATGCCAAAGACCCGAATAATTTTAGACCCATCTCTAAACTACCCCTGCCAGCCAAAATGATAGAAAGTAACATGAATGTTCAACTCAACCAGTTTCTTAAACTATCTCAGGCGTTGAACCGGACCCAATATGGATTTAGAGAGGGCCATAGCACGGAAACTGCTCTTATTAAGTCCACGGAAGAGATTAGGCTTATTCTTGATCAGGGAGGTAAGGCCGCCCTGATCATGCTGGACCTTTCGGCCGCTTTAGATACGGTCCATCATGCCCTTTTGGTGGACCGGTTAGAGGAGATAGGAGTTAAGGGCAGGGCTAAAAAACTTCTTGAATCCTTTCTCTTAGAAAGAACTCAAACGGTCAATTTGGATAAATTTGAGGCAGAAGCTTTCTCCCTTCCGTTTGGAGTTCCGCAGGGGTCTTCATTGAGCTCGACGCTTTTTAATATTTATGTGTCCTCTCTAGCCCCCCTTATTGAATCCTTCGGTTTTAGTTTGACTTCCTACGCTGATGACACCCAAATTGTGGTGGCAATACGACCGGAGCTGTTACAGGATACCACATCCAAGCTACAGGACTGCATGAAATCAGTGGGAACTTGGATGGCTCAGAACTGTTTAAAGCTAAATTCTAGCAAAACAGAGGTTGTGCTTTTCGGCAACAATCCTACTTTCTGGACCCCAGATTGTTGGCCGAACACCTTAGGACCCCTGCCTTCTCCGACTAGGAAGGTAAAGAACTTGGGAGTATGGATTAATGACACACTCAGTCTTAAGGACCAGGTGAACACTGTGGTAGCTACCACTTCGTACATTCTTAGATCGTGTAGAAAAATTATGCCTTTTCTTCCTAAAGAGGCACAACAAACGGTGGTCTCTGCATTAGTAATGTCCAGATTAGACTATTGCAACAGTCTTTACCTTAAGCTACAAGAAGGATCTATGAACAAATTACAAATGCTGCAGAATGCAGCAGTCAGACTCCTTACGGGTACCTCGAAGTATGTATCGGTCAAAGCAGAGATTAGAAAACTTCATTGGCTGCCAGTTAGAAAGCGCACCCAGTTTAAGGCACTCTGTCTGGTCTTTAAGGCCCTTCAGGGAACGGGGCCTGATTTCTTAAAACAACATTTCTGCTGGTATCTTCTGAAAAGAGCACTCAGGTCCTCGGATGCAAAACTGGTGATGATGCCCCGGGTGAAAAAAGCTAATGGGGGGGGCAGAAGTTTTATTGCAAATGCGGCTAGGGCCTGGAATACCCTCCCAATTCATCTGAGACGTATGACCAAGCTGATGGCTTTCAGGAGGGCTCTAAAGACTTGGCTTTTTATAAATTAGGTTATCGCAATTCACCAAGCATTATGATCCCCGTGGAGAGCTTTACCTTAGCGCCAGGATACCTTCGGGTAGCAGCTGCGCTCTACATGTGCAATTAACATTAACATTAACATTAACTTCAAATTAAATCGTTGTCCGCCATCCTGTTAAGGAAAGTGTCTAACGATCTCTGTGGGCCATCCCATATCAGAAAGATATTGTCTATGTAGCGTGAAACTGATCCAGCGCAAGGCCAATGCCTAATCAGGGATCAATACTCAATTCATCACAATATACTGGCCCATACACTTTCACCCAAATCCATGTTGCGCTGGGGTCAATTTATATACGTTCAATTCTTTTCTTTCCAAGATTCATGTATGACATTTCCAAAAATACTTTTCTGACCTTTACATCAACTTTCCTTTTACGTGGTCGATGAACCAATTAGTTGAATAGTTGATGGTAATGATACTACTATCTAGCTAATCATTCAATCAGCTAAATAAACACAGACTCTTGTTGAAGTTAATAAAGTTTTATCTCAAATTAAATAATAAAATGCTCAATGCATACAGTCACAAGTGCCAACAATGAACTCACAAAGGGGGAGAAAAACATCAGCAATTTCAGATAGAGACAAACTCATCAATCAAATAATGACATTGTGCATGAAGGAGTGGATAGATGAAGAGACAAAAGTTTCAGACAAACATCATCTGCAGGTAATCTTTCAAGAACGAGTCAGAATAATACAAACCCAAAGGATCTGTAGAAAACCCCCCCTCTGGCCAAAGTGATGATGGGGGTCCCCTGAAATAGAGTCAGGGAACAAAGATCTCAGGGACAGGAACGGGACAGGACAGGACAGGAACAGCTAGGCCTCTCTGCAAACCGACGGACAGCGACGCATCTCCCCTCTCGCTCTCTTCGTAATCAGCCTAACCTAACCACACCCCTAAAGGCACCCCAGTTATACCCTAAAACTTACATGTCCGTCCCACATCAGTTGAAACATTTCCCGAAACTAGACAGTTCATTGGTGGAGTTTGGAGGTGGTATGTCACACCACGGTGACTTCATTCAGACTTTGAACATATTCATTGTTTTATGCCCATTCCCATGATTTCATAATTGTTCCGTTCACACGATTTAATTTATGTTACAATTGCACATAATTTTAAGAAATGTCAGCGGAAGGAGTCTTTCTGTCCCACGGTCAGTCACATCCCTTGGCAAGCGATCATCACATTGGCCTTCAACCCCTGCACTTCTTCTGCTGTGCTCAGCGCTTCAGCGTGCCTTTGTCAGATCAATTTCACTCATTTGCCCTGCCCCTCCTTTATCCGGCTAAGTTAAGGAATAATGGCGTCTCATCCAGCTCACTATAGGAAATGAGAAATGAACATTCATTAATTATATGACAATGTAGTTTTCACTGTGTACCACCCACCTTTGCACTATTCCCTGTTAGCGTTTTTCCTAGCATAGCTTTATGCAAAAACGGTATTATTTATAATTTCAAAGCAAGCTGCAACATGCAAACTACGAAATGCACATGTGGCCTAGTCATGCATTGTTTCTCGTTTCTTTCAAAGCATAATGTAAATACGGTTTTAGTTCTTTCATGCGTTATCTCACGTTAGTGCATGCATGCGCAAAGCAGTTTTCCCTTGTGTTCATGTATGGTGCACGTTAATTTTCTATTACTACTTACTGTTAGTACGTATTATGGGGGTATTCATTCGAGCAGGTTTCTTTTTTGCGAAATCCTGCTCCATCAGTGCCCATAAGACTAGATGTTGTGTATGTTCTTCGTACTCCTCTGACCAAATGTACTCAGACTACGACCACCCCATGAACATGCAGGCATAACTCGGTGCAAAGCAACTTCCCATAACAGTTCAGGTAAGCTGAACTGATTCTCAAATAGAAAAAAGTTGTGTTCTAGGCAAAACCGTAACATCTCAATGAGTACCATTGAGTGATCATATGTTGATATGGGTCTATCTCTAAATAGTGTTTGCAAGTTTTAAGCCACAGTTCATGGTCAATGCAGGTGTATAGTGAAACTACATCTACCGTTGCCAGTGCGCAACTTGATTTCCAGGGAATATCGCATATCTTAGCGATGAAGTCCATACTATCACGACAATATGATGGAAGATTACATACATATAGAAACAAAAAATGGTCGAGGTATAAAGATGTGTTTTTCTAAAAGGCTATTATTGGCCGATATAATGGGCCTACCTGGGAGTTCAGAACTGTGCTTGTGTACCTTAAGTAACATATAGAGACATGATATCATGGGTTTCTTAACAAGCAGAAATTGTAATTCATCCGAGCTTAAAATACCACTGGCCAGCTGGCCAACATACTATGGAACATCACAACAGTCTGACCATACCGAGTCGCATTGAACTTCATGTAACTATTAGACAAATAATGTGGTCTCTTGGCTTCGCCTGTGTATTTCTTTACATCCCACACCACCACATTGCCACCTTTGTCCGATGGCATGATAACAAAGGAAAAAGATTTCTTCCATGACTCCAATGCTGCTCATTGACCTTTGCTTAAACTCTGCAAAATGGTTAACTCCTTGTCCCACAGCACGATGAGGTCAATAAGAATGACCTCATGAAAGGTGTCAAAACTGTCATGGGAGGTTACTGGGTTACATCTGGATTTGGGTTTGAAATCACTCCGACTCCTTTTATCCACCTCCAAATCCAGGCTGCAGAGTAACTCCTTTTTCGGAAACCCAGTCTCTTGCCCCCAACTCCATCTCTCTGAGTGATGCCAACCCATCAATATCGCCAATTGACAAAATACTAGAAATAGTATCAGAGGGTGTGCCCTGGAAATCTCCTTTCTCTATTCTGCTTTGTCTTTTCTTTGGGCATGGATTTCCAAACATTTCAGTTCCCTAATAAATAGAAACATGTCAATACTAGTATGTGGGTAATCCAGATTTGCAATAGTACAAAATGACAGACCCAGTTCCAGTAGGGATTGCTCTTCAGGGGTAAGTATATGAGAGCATAAGTTAATAACTGAAAAAGAGTTCTCACTCATTATTTGTTCCTTTTGCTCTGTCATATTCCTTTCCCATGCGACTTGTCATTGTCTTTCACCTGCGCCCCCTCTTCGGACTTGTCTTCTGCGCTGACTCCGCCTCTTCCTCTTGGCAGTTTTCTTCTTTGTCCCTGGTTCTGTCTTAAAAAACAATACTCTTCCAGTGTAGTCAAAGGAAGTATGCCAGAAGTAGGAGTCGCCTGTCCCTCATCCACATCTGATATATCCGAACTTGATTCTGATGTAACAAGTTCTTGTTGCCTCAAGGCACTTGTTCGCCTGAATGCTTTCCTTGCACCATCGTATTTCCTTCCAAATGTCTAAATACGTCCTGTTGAATAATCAATTTTGTCCCTGGTGAACTTCCACTTTTTCTTGGTCTTAATTTCTTCCACATATTTGTAAGTTACCCTTCCATTTCCTTAAGAAAACTTTGCACTTCTTCCTGTTGTGGGTGCTTCTCCAGAGATTCTTGCATCTTTTTTATCTCTTCCTGCACCTTTTCCAACTCCATTGCCGCATATTTGGATAACAGACCCAGCATTTGTTTGCATGTTGCCGCCATCAGGAGCAACCATTCCTCAAGCTATTTGGGGTGAGGGTTATGATAAGTGGGGGTGACAAGAATGCGCAATCCTCCAGGCACCCTCCCCACTTCTATGTAGTTGTCAAGCGAGATAACCTCCCAGCTGCGATTAATTTCTTTCTGTGTAGTCTTTCATACAGGAATAGGGTTTGTTTCAGGGTTTTGGAGCTTTCCTGTGCCCGTTCCGATCCTCCTGCTGTGTTTAGATCCAATTGACCATCAGCTTCATTGAGTAAATTCTTGGCCATATTCAGCCTCTTACATATAGCCTCACATATGTTCAAAAAAGTTGCTTCTTGAAAATAACAAATGTGAAAAAAGTGTCCCAACTATGAAGAATCCTCATCTGCCATCCATTGTATGTCCAAAGACACTTGCAAAGGACGGGACTCCTGCCGTTCTGTTTCCTAATGCACTGCAATTTCACATGGAAGCTGTCAGGGACTGTCCGGGACTATGTCGGGAACACAGTCAGGGACTTGAGCAAGGACTGGGGACTGGGTAGAAAACGTACCGTGCATAGAGAGGGTAAAGCACTCGGGAGCTCCACACGGTAAGACTGAAGCTCAGTAAGTTCCTCACCCACAATTGCTGTTACAGATACTGACTGCAAATACCCACATATAGGATATGCATGCAAAGGCAGGGTCTGTGGAGCTGATGACACACACAAAGAAAGGGCCTGGAGGAGGTTTAAGGACCAGCGTGGGCGCACTCCCCACTAATCACATTCAATTCACAAAGAGCCCACGGGTCCAGGGTATTAAACTACTGAGTATGTGGAACACATATACCAAACAACAAGATAGAGACAGAGTGGAGCGGGGAAGGTATCCCTTTTTAAGGACGGTTCCCCTCACACACCTGAGGTGTCATGCTTCATCATAGGGGTGCCTCCTTGCGTCAAGAACCTAGTCTTGGCGTGGTCTACGACCACCTCTCTACAAGGGAGGAGCTCAGGGATGTTTTTTCAATTTGAACACATGGGTTGTACTAAGAACCCTATGTGAGCGTGGCGTGTGAAAAATGTGTAGTGCAGTGCTAGCGTGAAATGAAAGGTGAGTTAAAACTGCCTACAGAGCTAGCTAGCAGGAACTTTATTAAACTACCCTGTGACAGGATTAAAAACAATAAGCTGGGCAATGAGACAGTCAGAATTCAAGACAGCTGCATTAACAAGATCGACATGTTTCGGCCTTTTGTGACCTATCAAAGTGTCTTAGCCTTCATCAGGATCAGGAAAACTGCTACTGCAACAAGTGAACGCGTAAAAGAAATACAAAAAAACAAAAACAAACGGTGATGGATCCTGAACCAGAGATTCGTGTGTTCAGTGAGTTCACCGCTGGGACCTGTAGTGAAACAAAAAACAAGGAACACCAATGGTGTAGGTGCTAGGTTATGTCACATACAGATCAAAATTGGCTTTTGAACTACCCAATACTGGGTAGAGACACAATTAAAAGTATTGTAACATTGGTACAGGGCGGCACTCACCTATTTAGGTTGATATAGTTACCGCTTCTGTCCGGGGATATTTTAGCCAAAGGTACGTACGCTAACCCAACCTGGAAAGGGGAATAGGTGGTGTCGGCAAGGGAGAAAGAGGAAAAGGAGAGCAGAGATCCGTCAGAGCTCGGATATTCATTAGTCAGAAATGTGGCAAACAAAGGGCGTCGGTTTTGTTCAAACGGAAGTACCGACATGACCAGGAGTATATCATAATAAGGGGTTACTCAAAAAGGAGCTGTGTGCAGAGTGAAACCCATGCTGCGTCATCCTGACGTATCACAGCAATATAGTGTAACATCAACACGACCCCCTATGTGAAATCCGGGGTAAGACTACAACTATCCAAGGTGGACTCATGGATAAACCCAGGGCGGCTGTGCATGAATAGACCAAGACAAGCTATGGGCGCCATTTAAGAGGGAGAAACCAGAAGGAACTGTAGGCAGTACATGTGCGCCCTGGTAAGGAGAAACGGGTTCATCCGTGTAGATAGAAGCCCCGTTATAGGACGGTGGAATGGCGGACTCGGGGTACTATGCACGGGTCTGGGGAGCGTGTGAGGGCGTGTAAGACGCTCCGAATAGGATGGTAGCTGCTTAACCTAAACGGGAGCAAGAGTATGCGGGGCCGGTGGGACCCAGTCGGGGTGCGTGGCACGACAAAAACGCCTCAACGGTGCGGTTTCTAACTGGGCAAAAGGCTCAGGTAGTTACGCCGCGGCGGCAAGGAAAATGAACTGGGGGAAGCTCCTTGTCTAAAAGTCTTGAGGCACGACAAAGCCTCGAGCAAGCAGGTCGCGGCTCAGGCAAGCCAGGGATGGTAACGCCGCCAGGGCAGTATTGGCGAAGTAACTTACCGCTCTAATGTAGCGGGGTCTCTCTAGAGTGCGTCCAACCGGCAGAATACGCTGTGAGACACAACATGCCGTTTATAACGGCACGTCCACTTCCGTTTAGATAAACAGGGGTGCTTGGGAATTGTAGTTTGAGAAAGGGCGCGCCTGGGGAAATGTAGTCCCAGCACGAGTGCTGGGTCAGAAGAAGGAAACCCTCGAATAAATGTCAGCATGGGACATAGAACTTGATATAAGACGTAAAGCAATATGCTGGTCCAGTCGGAACCAGCTGATGAAACAGACCATGGTCGGCATAATGATGGCATAGGGCACTGAACTCGGGGTGAAACAGTGGGCTGGTCCTGTCAGAACCAGTTAATGAAAACGAACATGGTCGGCATTAGGACACGATGGGTCACACACAGACAGCTCGGGCTATGCAGTGAGTCGAGCATAGTATCAAGCACTGTCAGGAGGGACCAGTGAGATACCACGGTACATGCACACAGATAGTCTGCTCAGGTACTGGAAAGAGAGCAGACATGAATGAAGTGCTGACAGGGGGTGCTCGCGAGACACCACAAGCAGGGGAAGGGTGCTTGGAAAGGGTGCTTGTCAGCAAGGGTAATGAACAAGAAACCAAAGGCACTTATCAGTGGCCCTCTGGCATGACACGGTGGAGTCAGCATGCGCTGTCAGGCGCAGTGGCGAGGTGGCATGCTAGGTCAGGGCGAGCCATGGGATATCATCATTGAGTCCGGCATTGGATGTATTGAGTCTGAAGACCCAGCGCTGTTCAATCCTGAGGAGTCGTATGGCAAGGTCAGGTGTAGAGGCGCCTAGGTTGGGTTTGTCCAGTACTGTCCATTTTAGTGAGTCTGTCTGGTGGTGCATCTCAACAAAGTGCTTAGTCAGTCATGTATTTTGTTTGGAGCATCTAATGGTGCTCTTATGTTCCTGTATGCATAGGCGGATTTTGTGTGTGGTCATACCCACGTATCTAAGCCCGCAGGGGCAAGTGATGAGGTAAATGACCTGCTCGCTATTGCAATTTCTGTGGTGCTTTAGCTCCCATGGTCTGGTGGTGCCTATATCTATGGTTTTTGTGGCGCGAGTCTGTGCACAAACAGAACACGACCCACAGGGAAAATGACCTTGTACAGATGGTAAATGCCAAAGGGTGTTAGGTTTCTGTGTGCTCCTTAGTAATGGTCTTGTGTGTACTAAGGTGTCCCTGAGGTTCCTGCTTCGTTTAAAAACAAATAGGGGTTTCTGGATTGTGTGTTGTCCTTTGTTAAGGATGCTCCAATTCCGCAGTATTGACTTTTTCACTGTGTTTGAGAGAGAACTAAAGGTGTTGACGCACACCAACCTTGTTTGTGTCGGTGTATTTGATGGATTGACCAATAGGGCATCTCAGTTGTTGTTTAATGCGCGTTTGGCTGATTTCTTGACTAAGGCTTTAGGGTAGTGTCTGTCAAGAAGGTTGTTTCTTAGAGTCTGGGCGTGTTCTTTGTATTTGTCATTGCTTGAACAATTCCGCCGCAGCCTAAGAAATTGGCCGAAGGGAAGATTCTCACGTAGTGATTTGGGGTGGTAGCTTTCGTAATGAAGTAAGGCATTTCGAGCCATAGGTTTGGTATATAGTTCAGTTTCTAACTGGGCACCTGATGGATAGATGGAGAGGTCCAGGAAAGCGAGTTTTTCTTTGCTGTATTCACATGTGAACCTAAGATGGTCGTTGCAGGTGTTAAGTCAATTATGAAAGGTGTTGAGGGTCGTCTCATCGCCTCTCCAGACAACAAGAATGTCATCGATATATCTCTTCCAGAGATGGATGTGTATTTGGAAGGGATTGTTGGATGATAGGACGACCTCCTCCTCAAACACGTGCATAAAAAGATTCGCCAGACTCGGCGCAAAAGTGCTCCCCATGGACGTGCCAGACACCTGGAGGTAGAGTTGTGTTCTCCTTCATCGCTTTGGTGGCACAGTTCATGATGAATGGAATCGGTGTAATAGTATCTGGTGGATGGAGATTCAAGAGGTGTTTGATTGTAGCCAGAGTCTTGTCTCTGTGGAGCTGATACCAATGGTGATGTTATAAATGTAACTCATAGAAAATGCTCACAGAGAACAAGAAACACCACCTAGGTAGTCAGCTGTGCCCACGGATCCTGGCGATCAAACAGGAACACGCAAGGCAGTAACAGCAAGGGGGTAGAACTAAACACAAGCACACTAGACAAGGAGCTAGCAAGGAGGAGTGCTTAACAGGAAAGGAAGAAATCACAGGGCACACTTGGCAGAAAGCAAGTAACAAACATACAAGGTAATAGAAGCAAGACAGAAGAATAGAAAGACAGCAAACTAGGAACTGGAGCCAAGGAAATGGGAAGAAAGGCAGGGACTGGAAAAGGATATACAGAAGGGAAGGCTACAAGGGTATACTAGAATAGTGCTGGATCAGGATTCAAGAAAACAAAGTTGCACTGAAGGCTGTGCTGGAGCAACAACAGGAATTTAGCAAAAGCTCAAAAGTCGAGGTAGCACTGCAGGCAGAGCTAGTTCAGGACCAAGGGAAACTGCTGCAGCTCAGGAACAAGGAATGCTGAGGCTCAGGAGTCAAGGTAGTACTGCAGGCAGTGCTAAGTCAGGAACAAGGAAAACAGCTCAGGAACAAGGAATAACTAAAGCTCAGGAAAAACTGGAAACAAAGATTTCAAGAGCTCAGGAAACACTGGAAGCAAGGATATCAAAAGCTCAGGAAACACTGGAAACAAGGATCAGTCTCACCGGTACACAGCTACAATGACCAACCCTGGACTGAAGGGAGCTGGGGCTTAAAAGAGCTCACAGTAATCACATGCATCAGGTGTGAGCAGGCTAGCAGCAGTCAGCCATAGGTGAGCTGAATTCCTCCACCCATCCTTGGCCTGCAGGGGTGGAGACGAAGCAGTGAGCAGGGAATTCTAGGTAATGGAGTTTCAGGCATGAGCAGGCTGGCTTCCACAAAACCCGGCATGGATTGGGAATGGATGTCAATTCCCAAATAGTGTCCAAATGACTGGAAGTCAGTATATGCATGAACGGGAGTGTCCAGTAGCTTATTATGACACTGGAGAGTCCCACAGTTCAGCCCCCTGGTGGTGGACACAAGAACGCAGGGAGCAAGTCGTGACAAAAGCCTTCCACAGCCTCAGGGAACCAATCTGCAACCGCGCCTGTGTGCAGACATGGAGCGCGATAGTTAGCCCGAGGCGGTTGAGCTGTACTTTCATGTCGGCACCTTCAACAATGGTGGTGGGAGTCGGGGATACAATAACTCTCCCAAACAGCTTTCCTGCCTTCCTACCGACTGCATCCATCTCACAGGGTCGGTGCCGGGCAAGACGGGTGCAGGACCCGTATATAAATAGCAAAAGCACTTGCGCTGCAGCGCAAGATCCTGTAATAGTGGGTGCATGTGAGAGTGGCCTGAGAGAGGCATTGTTTATCCAAAGTGGTTACCAGGACACTTCTAGGGATACATACTAGGAGTATGGCACTTGCCAGGAAATGCCCATGTATGAATGTACCTTTAGACTATTTATAGAGGACTGGTTCAGGCGAAGTGAACAAACTGATATATGAAATTGGGCATGTTCAGAGTACAGAGCTGGCAGAATGGCAAACTGACACACTGGTGTTTTGGTGTTTGTGTGGCAATAATACGCATTATATCGACATACATGAATTATTAAATGTTTGTGAGAAATTATCCTATCATATGATGTTTAGTTTATGTATGAAATGACTAGTCTGTCTTCTAAAATGGAATACATGGGATGGAGTGTCTATAAGTCTTTCCACCATGTTTACACATTGACATGTTTGGGTTTCTACAGAAAATAGGGCACTATTCAACTTTGTGATTGTGGCTTTGACAAAGACCCAGGAGGTTGAAACGTGTCAGCCGGAAAAAACGTTACTACCGAAGTACATCGAGGAGTGCAGGCATTTTCTTGCGCAGCAGCGCAAGTGCTTTTGCTATTTATATATGGTTCCTGCACCCGTCTTGCCCGGCACTGACCCCGTGAGGTTGAATCAATCAGGAGGAAGACAGGAAAGCTGTTCGGGATATATATATTACAGAGTGGTGGTTACCTGTGATAGGAATTCCTTGGATTTTTGCGCCTTAATTACTTTGCCCCATTTGACGAATCTCAGCAAAACTTTCCATATCTATTGCCCCAGTTACATTGGGGGAGGGTCTTCAAGGGGGTACAAAGAAAAAAGGGGGGGTCCCAAAACAGTTTTTGACCTCAATGCATTTTACATAGACTCTTTGTATTGGACATAAAGGCAAAACGGCTGAACGGATTGTAGTGGAATTACCCAACAATGTACATTAGACTATGTAGATGATCCTTTTTGCTATCGCAAGAGATGTTATGAAGTTGTTATGAAGCTATAAGGGCCAATTCTTAGTGATATGTGTGTGGTACAATACTACTAAAAGTAGCAAGGAAGCCCAAAAAAATAAAATAAACTGCACATGTAAAGTTTCAGATTTACTACATAACTGAAAGACCAATGGTCACATGCTAATGGAAACCAGTACAACACATCCTAATCTACATAAGTTTTCTTTGCATGCTCTGGCTCACAAACTAAAACTGTGCCCAACAAGCCAAACGAAAACCATCTTCCTTATGCCCTCCTGTGCAACAAAATGGAAAAGTGACCTAGCAGTATGCTACGGAAACTACTATATGGAGGACATGATAATTGGTCACTCGGAAAAAAGATAATAATCTCAATTTTTATAACAACAATGACTGGCTTTCATTCACTTTGGGCTTAATATGTTGCACAATCCTACTAAAAGTAGCAAGTAAGCCCAAAAAATAAACTAGACTGCACATGTTAAATTTCAGAATTACTACATGAACAACTAAAAGACACATTTATGTTCACATGATTATGTAAACAAATAAACAAATACAATAGATTAAAAGTAAGGAATCATATTCAATATGATTTCCACTCTGTAGTTATAATTCGGATTCCTAGAGATCAGAATTCCTTGGATATTTGCTTCCTAATAACTTTCCACCTGTTTGACAAATCCCTACAAAACATTCCAGACCTATAGCGTTTTCCACATTTTGTGATGATGTAAATTTTTGTGGTGATTGTTAAAGGGGTGCAAAGATAAAAGGGGGGTCCCAAAACCCATTTTTCCACCAACTCATTTTCTTTAGACTATAATATTTGATATAGTGCAAAAATGGCTGAACTGATTTTTATGAAATGTGGCAGAAATATACATTATTGTGCACAGATGATCCATTACGGGCACTGCAGGTAAGTAGGATAAGTATTTTAAGCTATAAGGCATTCAAACTTAGTGATATCTGTGACCGTGGTACATTCACGTAATTTTGCAAAATTTTGTGAAACTACCATGGTGCATGCGGTGACAAGTCATTATCTGATTGGATACTGACTGTCTTTACAAACTTTTAAGGCAGCCAAATTGTTTTAAGGCCACTTTGCAAGTGTTCTGGCTTAGGGCCTTAGATATAGGAAAGTATTAGGTTTTATATCTTTCCATTATTAGTTTCTATGTTTTTTTAAAAATGTTATAGAGTACCACTGTATTACTTAGGAAGTACTGCGGTGCGTAAAAATAAATACAAAAATGAAAAAACATTGTAATACACTATCTTTCTCAAATATAGTATAGTACAGTGTATTTGTAATTTAATACTGTAAAAAAAAATAGTATGGAGTAAATACGGTACTTACTAGATACTAGCGCTGTACTCCGTAAACATTTAAAAAATATAAATAAATGTCCCTACCGATTACCACTTTTGGTAATAGGTAGGGAACTACAATGAAACATGCTGCTTCCCTCTATCTAAGGCCCTAACCTTCAGTTACATGGCTTCTGGGCCTACTTGAACCATGAGAATTAGTAAGCATATAGAAAACTATACAAAGTTTTTAACTATTGTAAAATTTATCCATATTTGATTCAGAAAACATTACTTTATTCTTCATTTTATTCATAAACATTAATACTGTAATGCATATGAATATATGGGCATGATACAAAGAGGATTTAGGATTTCACAGTACTTATGTATGTATGTGTATATGTGCTATACAGGGTCAAAGGCAAAGACAGAGTCAACACGTAATATGAGGGTAACAGAGGTAGGACTGTTACTGCATGATGTTATGTTCTCTAAAGAGGTGTGTGTTCGGCTCTTTCTTACTTTGGAGCAGGGATGGGGAAGTCGTGATGCATATGGGACTATTGTTTCAAATCCTGGGTGTATAGATAGAGAAAGACTGCTGCCTTGCTGCTTTAACTGCACTTCGTTGTCTCCAGTCTGATAGTAATCTGGCTGCACGTGTGCCCAATAGCACCGGAGATGGTGAGCTTGTCAGCCAGATATCCAGGGGTCCTAGTTGTGATGGCTTTGTAGGTGTTATGTTAAGTAGATTTGTATGGCACGGCTTATCACCCGTGAGGGTATCCAGGTGCTGAAGCAGGTGCTTAGGCCTAGCAGTGCTCCTAGTTGTACAGCCAGGTCAGCAGTTTCTTGCAGAAGTTGAGAAGTGAGGTGGCAGTCCTGATGTGTTGAGGAACAGCTGGTTTTAAAGACGGTGCGGGGTGACAAGGTGGGCAGTCGGGTTCCATCAGAGTGAGGGTGATGTGGTGTATGTGACAAAGTTGTGGCCATGTCTGTGTTTTTTGTTAAGAGGACGGTGGGTACCTGGGATTCTTTCAAACCTTTCCACCTCTCTGCCATCTCTCTTCTTAACCCCTTGAGTGACAGTGCTGAAAACACGTATTGAATGTAGATCGGGTAACCACAAAGAACTTCCTCATGAGAGCAAGAAGAGCTCGGGGGGTTGGGGGTATTACCTAGGTCCTAGGTGTCAACTGTTCCGTTTTTTGCAGGTTTGTCCCACTGTTGTGTGGTCTGTATTGTTGCTTGCACTCAGGTGCTGCAGGACACCAAATGTTTCCCCTTCGTCACTTACAGGACAAGCAACAGAAACGCTCATCAGGAGTATTGGAGCTGCCAGGCGGGACCCCTGCAGCAGCCTGGCAGGATGTCCCGTTTCTAGTATTTTAGTCCTATAAGCACTGTGAGAAATGTAAGCCATGGTGACAAGCAGGTTTCTCAGGGGTGTTGCAGTGCTCTACCGGAAAGCAGAATGATAGACAGGGCCTGTTTCTTTCTCAAACAGGAACTATTTCTACTAGTGAAAGAATATTAATGTTATCCAAAGAGATGTCTTGGTTGGTTGAAGTTTTTGAGCTCATGTATATTTCCTTAGGGGCATATTAGCAACAGACGGAGATAAATATCGCAAAGCGCGCTTAGCGCTTTCATATTTATCGCCGTCTATCGCGGTTATTTATCGCCAGGTTAGCGCGTTATTTACAACATGTATAACCTAAGCGATAAATATTCAAGCGATAGTGCAAAAATGGGCAAACATCGCTGGAAAACCAGCGATGTTCACCCAAATACAGCGTTAACATTGGTGATACGAGCATGTGGTCGTAGGCACATAATCCACATCCTATGTAAAGTATGCCCTAGTCTGAATTTTAACAGACGTTAAAATCCAGATCTAAGGGCGCGTTAGCGCGATTAAGATTATGACTACACTGGATTTGGGGTTCTTGTAAATATCGCGAAGCTAGTTTAGCGATAATTTCCCAAGGAAGTCTTGTCAGGCACGCCTCCTTTGCATCTCATTAGCGATGCGATGGGAGGCGTGCTGACAAGGGGCGCTATTGCAAGGAAACACGCGCTAGCGTGTCCTTGTTGATAATGCGATATTATCGCCGCTTTTCGCCCGAAAACGGGCTCTAAAGCGGCGATAATATTATCGCCACCCCTTGTTGATATGCCCCTTAGTTTGTTTCTGTGACATAAACTCACGGGCCCCGGAAGCAGAAGCCCATGAGCTCGAAACAGGACGCGTTTCAAAGTGGGTCTTCTTATTTCGAGCTCACAGTCACTTTAAATCCAAGTCCAAAACGCCAGGAAGAAAGCAGCTATGACTATGGATTTGTGCAGAGCAAGGATTGTACCTGTGGTAGCCTCTCACATCCACAAACTGCTAAAAGTGAAATTCACTACCACTGTCACCAAACACAATATGTAGGTTTTACACAATACTTGGAAACAGAAGGTTTCATCTATATTGAGAGCCACATTTTGAATAATAATGAAGGGAGTTGGGGTTTTCAAGGAACTAGGTCAAAACGTCTCAAGAAAATACACAAGGCAGGCATAGATTTCAAACACACAGAAAAGTGACACTAAGGAGCCCAACCAAAAGTCCATGCCACAATGGCACTGCAATTCGCGAATTCCACAAATGACTGTCATATGTGCACCTCGTACCTTGAATATTTGTACCAATCACACTCCAAGAAAAGCCACCTGTAACCTGGGAGCCCACAGGATACAAACATCATGGTGCACACCACCACAACATCTGGCGAACAGCATGGAAGCATACAGTGGGCCAGGCAGCACAACACGTTCAAGCCAACAGAGTACAGCCATGAAGCTCATCACCTTACAGATAGTGCAAAGGGACCCTTCTGCTCGCCACAGTCCAGAGCCAACAAACTTACGGGGGCCGCTGCTTTGGTGCATCTGAAAGTCCAGACACAGGTCTAATCAGTAATAATTCATTCATACAACGGGGCATGCAAAGCAAACAAAATGACTCAGGAGTCAGTAAAACCAACACAACCCAGCTGTGACCAGGGATGTACAAGGAACCAAAGGCACATAAGGATTTGAGATGAGGTTCTCCCACAATACATGCTTGAATAAATGGGAAAAGCAAATTTCATAACACTTTTCTTCACATATATTGACTAAAATGTATACCTATTGGCTTGACAGCTCGGGCTGAAAAGTCCTTTTCGCATGCCAAGACACAGGTAATCGATTTGATCATTTGGGAAGTGGACATTCTGAGGTTGCACTAAGGCATTCTCGTAAACAGGAGTTAGGTCCATTGTCACAACACTATGAATGAATGGATGTCTAAAATGTTTTTTCTAAAAAATATTGAAAACTGAGGGGTATATTCACAAGGAAATGGCGCAGTGCGGCGCTGTGGCAAATTTTGCAGCGCCGTGTCATTTAAAAAATGCAGGGATGCGCCGTATTCACAAGAATACGGCGCACCCCTGTGTTTACCCTCGTGCTAAAAATAGCTGCCTAGTGCCAACACAGACACCCTTGCAGGGTGCAGCGTTGCAGGGAATCATCCTTGCACTATGGCGCAAGGGTGTCTGTGTAGCAGGTAATGATTGTTTATGTGCAGGAAGAGACACCTCCCTTCACATAAACAATATTTAAAGGTGATTTGCTCTTTCTATGTGTGCTGCAAAAGAGCAAAAATTAGGACAAATAAAAGTATTTCTCCTTGTTCCGCCAATCCAATGCCAATTCAACACCTGGTTTTGCATGGTGTTAGTTTTTGAGCTGACTCATATTTACACAGCCTTGTAAATCTAGGACAGCGTCAAAAAGCAGTGGGTGTTATGGTGGAACGCCAACAGCAACACCCATTGCATGCCCCTTTCTTGCAGAAAACTGTGTGAAAAGGTACCATATTTACAAACCGGTGTTATGCCGCAAAAAGTGGCTTAACGCTGCTTTCTAAATATGGTGCAGGGCATTGTGCCACCGGAATGTTGAAAAAAGTGCCGTTCCGGTAGCGCAATCCCCTTGTAATTATGCCCCAGAATTTCTTCTAGGCACTTTCAAGTCTTTCACCTTAGATAGACCCTGTGGTGCAGAGGAACGACTGGTGTGCTGAGGATCACACAAAGTGGTTGCATGAGGCAGCCAGGATTCCAAACCTACTTTGCTAGTTTCAAAGCCTGTTAATTAGCAGCAAGATCACGTTCCTCTCCAAGTAGTAACTGATGGCAAAGCACAGTCTTCAATATTAAAAGCAAAAGTTCTGACAATGTAGAGAATGCACAGAACGATAGAACGAGCTTCATGCCCGATGTCTTTTATTTTTATGGCCTCCCTCATGATATTAAAGTTCACTGAAACATACAGCAATTTTTTCCATAAAGGCGAATTTGCAATAATTCTCGTAGAAGGGACTATTCCTCAATCACGGGTGTGAAGTCATGAAATGTGTGTTCAAATCACAGCTCAGCCATCTGACATATTATGTTAGCCTCAGCATTCACTTTGCTTCCTCGGCCTGTTTCTCATGAAACTACACATCATCTGATCTGTATGTCTTTATGTCCCTTCCAACTGCTTACAAAATGTGATGCAGTGGAGCTCATCCTTTAAATGCATTGCCTTATCTTTTATTGTCCTTGTCAGTCTTCCAAGGGTTAGAGGATACATTTTAAAGCCCATGTGCCAGCCTTATTGGTCAAGAAAAAGATATAGGGTTGTAAGGGCGGATTTAAAAGAGTCTTAGGAATATTATGTATATGTATCGCCTAGTATCATCGTCGTTGATATATTCTGTGAAAAACAAATAGGATACATTTTTAAAAAGCCATATGCATACAAACATTGTGGTAGTGTAGAGTGCAAAGAAGTGTGATATTCTCAGAATTCATCACTTACACTATGCAGAAACACACTGATTCCCCCCTCTCTCTCTTTGTCTCTCTCCCCCATCATTGCCACCAGTTGTTCACCCTTTTGTCTTCATCAAGTAGCGAAATGTGAGAAGAAGTAGACAAGAGGAGAGACGAGTGGCTCAGTTGCCGAATTCAGCATCTGAAGACCAGCGTGTGAATCCTGGCTTTACCACATGACCAAATTGTGTGATCCTCGACTTCAATTCCCTCACTTGGGTCACTGTGAGGCTATGCAACCAGACAAATGATGAGTGCAATAGTTGTACAGAACACAAGAGTATGTGCAAAAGTTAAGCAATTTACATATATAAACATTCACCCCTCCTTTTCACTTCACCACCGCCCCTGCCGCCAACACTGCCGACGCCCTTAAGTGCATCCTCCTCAACGTGCACTCCATGCACAGACACGCCGTTGAGATCTGGAACCTCCTTGACACCCTCTCACCAGATGTCACCTTCTTTCCAGAAACCTGGACCAGCACCTCCTCCGCCCCGATATCGCCATTGCCATCCCAGACGGATACAAGATCCAGTGGAAGGACCGCCCCAACCACCCGGGAGGAAGACTCGCCATCACACACAAAAACTCCCTCTGCCTCTCCACCTCGAGCGACACCTTCTCCGCCGCCGAACACCTGCACTTCCAGGTCCAGACCAGCCCCAACTCAACACTCCACGGCACCCTCGCCTACAGACCCCCGGCCCCCGCACCCCCACCATCGCAGACCTTATTGCACCCCACGCCATCGCCTCCATGGACTATATACTCATCGGAGACCGGAACTTCCACCTAGACAACCTCAGCACCACAACTCCACCACCCTCCTTGACAACCACGCCCAATATCGGACTGAAACAACTCGTCACCACGCCCACCCACAAGGCAGGACACACCCTCGACCCCATCTTCGCAGGGGGAATCAGAACCCACTTCAGCCACACCACGCAACCCCCATGGACTGACCACCACTGCGTATACTTCTTCGTCAACAAACCCAAGCTGCCCAAACCTGCTCCGCGCACTCCGCGAATAAACTGGAGCAGAGTCACCCAGGAGCAGCTCAACTCCACCCTCAACCACGACACCCCACCACCACAACCGACGCCAACCTTGCAGCCAGGGGACTCCACACTTGGATCTCCAGTTGCGCAGACAAGCTCGACCCACTACGCAACTCCGACAGACCGTGCCACAGGAAAGCCACCTGGTTCACCACCGACCTCCAAGAAGCCAGACGCACCTGCAGACACCTCGAGAAGAACTGGCGAAACAACAAGACACCCGATAACCACACCACCTACAAAGACGCCATGACGGAATACCACCAACACATCAGAACCACCAAAAGTACCTTCATCCAAAACAAAATCCTCGTCAACGCCATCAACTCCAAGGAGCTCTTCAGCTTCATCCAGGAATTCACCAAACCCGCCAGCAAAACCACGGACATCACCGCCTCCCATGACCTCTGCGACAAGCTCGGAACGTACTTCCACCTGAAAATCAAGAACCTCTACGACAACTTCAACAACCAAACACCTGACTCCACAACTACCGCGCCCTCCAGCAACACCAGCCAGCCCACCATCACCTCCTAGAAACGGGTCACGACCGAAGAGACTGCCTCGAACATGAAAGGCATCCACTCTGGGGCCCCCACGGACACCTGCCCACCGCACATCTACCACAGAGCCGACACTGCCATCGCACCAGAACTACGACACACCATCAACGCCACCTTCATGACCGGCACCTTCCCCGACAACTGGAAATGCACAGAAGTCAGACCCCTGCTTAAGAAACCCTCAGCAGATCCCATGGACCTCAAGAACTACGATTTATCTCTCTCCTCCCTTTCACGGCAAATGTCGCGGAGAAGACCGTCAACGCACAGCTAACAAAGTTCATCGAAGACAACTCTATCCTCGACCCCTCCCAATCCGGATTCCGCAGCAACCACAGCACCGAGACTGCCCTACTCGCCGCCACAGATGACATCCGCACCCTCCTCGACCAAGGCCACACCGCAGCCCTGACACTACTCGACCTGTCAGCAGCATTCAACACCGTCTCCCACCGCACACTCGCCGCCAGACTGCACAACGTCGACATACAAGGAACCATCCTCGACTGGATCCGCTCGTTCCTCACCGGCAGAAGCCAAAGAATCAGACTGCCACCCTTCCTCTACGAACCCACGGAAATCAACTGCGGAGTACCCCAGGTATCATCACTCAGCCCAACCCTCTTCAACATCTACATGGCCCCCCTCGCCGCCATCGTCAGACAGCACGAACTCAGCATAGTATCCTATGCTGACGACACCCAGCTCATCCTCTCCCTCACCAAGGACCCCACCACCACCAGACTCAACTACCAGGAAGGAATGCAGGACGTCGCATCCTGGATGAGCGACAGCTGCCTGAAGCTCAACTCGGAGAAGACAGAAGTCCTTATACTCGGAACCACCCGGTCAGCATGGAACAACACCTGGTGGCCCACCGCACTAGGTAGCCCTCCGACCCCCACGGACCACGCCAGAAACCTCGGCATCGTACTCGACTCCTCCCTCTCCATGAACAAGCAGGTCAACGCCGTCGCGTCCAGCTGCTTCAACACCCTCCGCATCCTCCATAAGACCTTCAAATGGATCCCCCCTGAGTCAAGGAAGACTGTCACCTACGCACTCATAACCAGCAGATTGGACTACGGAAACGCCCTCTACGCCAGCATCAACAAGTTTCTACTCCGCAAGCTCCAGACGATACAGAACACCGCAGCCAGACTCGTCCTCGGCATCCCTCGACACGACTACATCAACCAACACCTACGGCACCTCCACTGGCTCCCCATAGAGAAGAGAGCCACTTTCAAGATAGTCACCCATGCCTACAAATGCCTCCACAACACAGGACCCCAATACGTCAATGAGAGAATCACCTTCCACGTACCCAAAAGAAACCTCCGCTCCACCAATCTCGCCCTCGCCGAGACCCTGCGCATCAGCAGAGCCAGAACAGGGGGAAGAGCCTTCTCCTACATCGCGGCCAAGGCCTGGAACGAGCTCCCTATCGACATCAGACGCGCCCCCTCCCTGAACACCTTCAGGAAGGCCCTCAAGACCTGGCTCTTCGACTGAACGGATCTGCTGTCGCCCTCCCCTCCCACCCCCCAGCGCCTTGAGACCCTCACGGGTGAGTAGTGCGCTTTAAAATTCCCTGATTGATTGATTTAGCCATGCCACCCAACTAACTAGAACAAGTGACATGATCGCTACTTGCAAAAACTTACTATTGCCCCTTTTCAAATTCATACCTATCATTCTATTCCTACCCAAACTCTTCTAAACACACATTAAATCAAGAGCACAAGCCTAACACAACTAATGCACAAAAATAAATACTAACTACTAATCTTAGGTTCCGGAGTAGCATGCTGCTCGCCCAAAAAAGCCTCGTCAGGGGCTGTAAGCACTATATAAATACATTAACAATTACAATTTTTGAATGAATTGGAGTTTTCTTGATGCAGTGATAGTCTTGTTTTGACCGGTCAAATGAGCTTTTTGGCTAAATATTGTTCATGGTATAAGGAGTAACATTAAGGGGCCGATTCATATCTTGGCAGTATAGACAGTCTGTTGCAACAGCGACAGGGTATCTATACCTCTAAGATAATAGTCTGCCCACCTCATTTAGATGCAGGCTGATCATAGGTTTCATCACGGTGGAGACTACTCTGACTCTGCCGTGATTAAACCCTATCTGACAGGCCTGCAGACTAAGGGCAATTGGAGGCTGACCTCTAAATCTGCCCGCCTGATGAATTGTGGTCAGCTTTCACTGTCAGGAAATTCCTGGTAGTAAGGGGCAGCGGACACTGTTAAATCCTCCCCTTGCCATGGGAGCCAAAAAAGGCATTGTCTTTTTTATCTTCAAGAAGAAAATCCCGTTTTATGATTTTCTTTTTTAAAATTAATAAAGAAAACTGTTTGGTGCAGGGCTCTGTCATGTTGACGGAACCCTGCACCAAACAACAAAATGTATTGACAGGGTGGTCCCAGACGATGGCTCCTGGCAATGCTTTATAAATGACCACCAGCTTGTAGGTCAATCATAAATCTGGCGGGCTGTCCCTCTACCAGGGCGATGGAGTAATATACTCCATCGCCCTTGCAGGATAACGGGCTGGGTAGTTCGCCAGGAATGAAATTTTCCCCTAAATATAGATATTTAACCATCTTATTTATTGTGTTTCTCATTTGATAATCCCTACCAATAAAGCATGTTCTATATCTTAATAAGATTAAAATTAGATTAAAATCTCAGCATTGCCAACTCATCTTTTCATCCATCCAAAATCAATTAGATGAGAACAATGTTAGAATGTGTAATAGCTGAATATAAAACTAGTCTGGGTAAAGTACTATGGATAGAAAAGGCTATATAAAGAAGAAAACATTATTTTAAAAGTGTTATTCTGGCCCCTGGACTACACTAATACCTGCTGGAGTCAAACAAAAGAACCTCACCTAACCCCAAAGGTTAAATGGTGTGCATTCACACTGCAGGCTCTTAAAAGCTTCAAAGGTACCCACTACCTCCTGCATCCTTCTCACAGGTGAAGTGGATGCTGCCTTAGGGGGAAACATACCCTGTGAGGGGAAACAGCCATTACAACGCGGACTGAGCCACGCATGCTGTTTCCCCACAAGCAGCACAACGCTTTCCTGAACCACACATCTGCCTAAAGCATGCATATGTGTGGTTAAGGCAGACATCGGTCTAGATGTCTGGATGGGCGAGGAGAGGAACAGGAAGCGTTGGGCAGGAAGCTTTAGACATGGACAGGTAAGTGGGGCTGGGGCGGGTTTGAGGGGTAGTTTTTAGCAGTGGGATCGGTTTTAGGGCTCAGGAAAGGGGGGTCAGGTAGTTTTAAGGGCTGGGTTTCAGGGCTCAGGGCGGGGGGAGGAGCAGTTTTCATGGGAGGGGGTAGTTTTAGGGTTCATGGCAGGGGGGCTGGGGTCGGGAAAGATTTTGGCAGGGGGCATGGTTTTAGGTCTCAGGGCGGGGGGGAGGGGTAGTGGTAGTTTTAAGGGCAGGACGGGATCGTTTTTAGGGCTCACGGCATGGTGGGCGAGTTGGGGGGTAGGAGTTTAGGGCTCAGTGCAGGTGGGGGAGGGTAGTAGATATTTACTACAGACATCCCTTTAGTAATCATGCCTTTTCAATGAAATTCGTTGTAAATGCATGCGTGGTAGAGGAATGAGCGGTTAAGACATATTCGTTGTTTGGACTGCTTTGTTGAGGCATGCGTGGTTTAGCCATGTGTGCTTCTGTCATACAACCCCCTGTGACACCATACAGGGGTGCTGGAACAATTTTCATAGTGGGGATGCTTGTAACTAATACCAAATTTCTGGGTTGTTAAAACAATATCCAAAAAGACAATGTTACAAATTAGTCAACCTCATTTAACGGAAGACTGGGTGAAAGGGTGAGGCAGTCATTCCTGCATTTTGAGACTACTTTTCACGGATATGTGGCAAAATTTGGTACATTTCTAGGAAAGCAATTTTTCCATAACGATTGCTGCTTTGTGCATCTAAACTACCTGAAGCAGCAACTGGGGAACAAACTCTTTTTTTGGGTGGAAAAGATCAAGGACAATGTAAATATGTGAAATAAGTAAGATGGTCTGTGGTTCGCTTTGACTTTTTTCAGTATTAATGTGCCCATCACAGAAGCATCCTTACCTGTCTGCCACATTCTAAAAATGTATTTATTCTGACTGGGAAAAGAGGCTATGAAATAGAGAGGCTGGGTTTTTAAGGAACAAATTCCATTCCACAGTCTTCAAAGCAAAAAAGCATAAAGCAGAAATGTGGGGAGGCACACACCTTTGCCACTGACAGCATGGAGAAAGATTTGTATAATTCTGTTGGAGGGAGTATAATCACTTTCAGGCTTTATTCTCCTGTCAGGATAGCAAACCCAAGAAATAATTTCCCATGTTGCTATATCCAAACATGCCCATTTTGCACTATTGTTCAGCAGTCCCACACCCTTTATGTCCAGTAGAGACGTTTTTGTACAGTTTATACATTTCAGAAATCGACCCTTGCAGAAACATAGATCTTCATCAGAAGTAATGCTCTTCATTAGCACAGAACTAACTAGCAGTAATGGAAATCAAGAATACTATGCCTTACAAATCCTGATAGCAAAAGTATAGTGTGCCCATAGAATTAATTTCCACCACAAATGCCCTGCGTTAGAATAATACCACTCAATACTGTTGCATACACTATGAGACGGTGCTTCGAGGAATATTCATTGATGACTACACATACAAAACATTACATACACCTTTGCTAACCAAGCACAATTTTGTGGCCCATGCCATTTGAACTCCTTAATTAGAACTCCCAATTTAGCATAACACCATGTTTCCAGTTGTTTCGTTTATAAATAAGTGTTACTGCTGTCTAATGTGTACATCCAGCTGGTTTCATCTACAGCAAATGAATGTACCTCCTAGTATCAAGTGGCTTTCTAAACAAAAGTCTAGGATTGGAAACATAGGGCCCGATTACGATGGAGGGGAGACCGCCACTGACATTCTGTCGGTGGTGGTCTCCGTGCCATCGTAACCAACTTTACCGCCCCCCATATTATGATGGCGGGCGGATGAGTGGCGTTCGTAAAGACCGACCGCCACGCATCTGACGGGCTCCTTGAGCTCGCCGGTGCGGTGGAGGGGCTCGTTGTCCCTACAATGGGGGTGATTATGATGTCCCTTTCTGCCTGCCTGTTCATGGCGGTTAACCCGCCATGAACAGGCAGGCGGAAAGGACTTTGGGGGCCCGTAGCAGCCCCCCTTACACCCTGGCCCCCAGATACAGAACCCGGGGGCACTGTAGGTGCCCCCCTACATATTCCTGCACCATGTGGCACTTAGTGCAGGGATATGTAAATTGTCCCTTTTTTGCACTGCGGCGGGTGCTGCAGCCAGCAGCACCCGCTACAATGCAAAACATAGGCAATGCGACCGCCTCAGTGGCGGTTGCATTGTAATTCATACTGTGAGACTGCCACCTTGTAGGCGGACGGTCCCAAATACGAAACGATGGCGGGCGGACTGAAGTCCGTCCGCCATCGTAATCAGCCCCTTAGTGTCCTGCCAACCTTGAGAGATCTAGTAACCCTACTCCTCAGACCTACAAAATGCAGGCAATGTTGATACCCACAGAGCTTTTGAAGTGCACAGCCCAGACTTCTCATCTCATTGTCTACACTGCACTCAAGTCAGGGTTGGTACCTCCAAATGTCCAGTTAAATATGCAGGCTGGTGCAGGGCACTGCAATTGGAAGGTTAGCAGAAGCAAGCTTGCCACTTACCAATCAACTGAGCGTTGCCATTTTTCAAGTGATTTGTTGTAAATGCATATGAATTGGTCAATAAAACATTATGTGAGGTATTAGCTATGCTAGAGGTTGTGTCATCAGTTAATTTTTTAATTTATGCATAATAAAATTAGGAACTTTTGATCACCTAGGGGCATATTCACAAAGTGTGTTTTGTAGTACTTTAGTAGTACTACAACAGTACCACCAGAGTTCTATAAAATGCTATTCACAAACCTATGTTTGTAATCTCCACCTCTCCTACTTTTTTTATAGGGAGACCCTTACATCTGTAGGTTTACTACTTAGGGGCCAATTACGATGTCGTTAGGAAAGGCTCCGGATGGGATTCGGTATTTCAGAATCCGATTCGGAACCCTTGTTTCCGACCGATTCGTACAGATTTCCCAACGACCGATTACAATGCCCGGAAACCGTACGGGCAGTCTGAATCGGTTCCGAAAGGCATTGGGACTGTCCAAGTCTTTCAGAGCCAATTTGTACAGCTCTATGGACACGGTTTCCGGATGAGCAATTACGATGACCGATTCGGACAGCCGTTCCGATTTGGTTTGCCAGAGATGAAACGGCTGTCGGAATCGGTCTTTGGGGGCCCGAAGCGGGCCCCCCTTCACCCAGAGGCATACGAATGTAGCTCATGGGGGTACCCAAGGGACCCCTCTTCCCAACCATGCACAATGTGGCAGGCACCATGGGGTGCCCGCCACAGGGTGCAAGGTTTTCCCCAACCACCCCTTTTTTCTATGGGAGCCTGTGTTCGCGTTCGGAACACAGGCTGCAATTGAAGTCAATGCGAGTCCAACCGAACGATGTTGGGAAGCATCGTAATCGGTCGTCTGCACTCGTAGGACCCGATTTGTTTAAAAACAAGTCTGGAACCAATTCGTTCGGGACAGTTTCCCAACGACATTGTAATCGGCCCCTTAATAGTAAATATGGACGGGACAGGAGGAATGACTGGAAAAAGGGGAATACTTACTATTAAATGGGAGGGGTTCAGAGAGGTGTAAGGAGGGGGTTAGGTAAGGTTAGGGAGGGGTGTAGGGAGGGACATGCACCCACCCACAAAAGAGTAAGCCGATTGCTATTCACAAACTGATCTAAAGTTACTACAGCCAAAAAGAGGTCAAACCATTAATAAATCACTCTACCTCAGAGCTGGAGGAAGTCCAGCATCACACAGGGCCAGCTACTGCTACTGCAGCACCTCCCACAGCAAACAATGTATTTAGGGACTTAAATTAAAACCCCTTTGGAAATAATGTAAATTATTTAATGTAGTTAAATACATAAATAAATATCATTGAATACTAGAAAAAACATAAAAATAAAACATTTATTATTTAAACATAAAATAGTTTAGCAGTCTTATTTGAATGTGTAAACTAATGTTAACATTAATGATTATGAAAATGCATTTAAACTCTTTTAATTATGGGAAGCAAGATGGCGGTCGGCTGAGGCGGCTGAGGCGACTGCAGCAGCTCGCAACACCATGATCTATGAGCCTCAACAATAGCTATATGGAGCAGGGGAAAAGAGGACGATGTTGATACCGCTAAGGACAATTCTGGGCACCCTACAAAGAGTTCTGGCAGAGTGACGGCATAACTACTCGTCACTGGGCTCCACAACTGCGGGACAACAAGAGTTATCAGCCGCATGTTACAAACTGAGCATTGCGCTGGAAGACTCTACACCCCCCGGCGACCACTCACCGCTTATCATGAAACCGAAGCCTGCTCAATCCAAGATACAGAAGAAGGCTGGTGGCCCAGGGACAGAAGGCACCGGAGCTGCATCGACGGGCAGCGCTGTGGAAACTGAAAAGGGAACAGCACGGCGCCTTGGACGGCAAGATCCGGTAGTGGTCCGGAATGAGTCCGCCCCAGGGGGGTAGGGGAAAGGCGGAGCCACACGTCAGCAACGTCTGCCCGGCCACACTGTTGCGGACCTACTGAGGGGATCCGGAAGGAAGAATCCAGTACTCAGTGAACCGGCCGGAGTCTCCAAAGCTAGCGCGCTGGTAAGGAATACGGAAATCAATGAGGGAGCAGCGGTGGAGAAAGCGGTTACAATGGACAATGGGGATGCGGAGCCCACAACTGCAGGTATCAGTCAGCAGCAGCCACACAAGGGGAACGGAGAGGAAAACATGGTAGGGGCAAAAGGCGCTAGCGAGGCAGAGGCAGAGAGGGATACAGTCAGCTATAATAATAGCAATAATAGCAATGCAACAGTCAATGACCCCCCTCAATTTCAAGTACAAGTAACACAACCAGTACAACTACAAGCAGCAGTAGCAGTAGTACCTGCTAAAATAAACCAGATGGAAGGCAAGCGGCCACTATCAGCCACGGAAGGGAAGTCTCAAAAAAAGAAATGCACAGAAGGATGCACTATCCTTACAACACCCTACTACCCCTCCTTGATGATTTAGGGCTCAACATTCTACAAGACAGTAAGGAGATCCGGGCAGGGAAAAAAGGGAATGACTCAGAAGCAACAGATTGTTTTTAATCCTTGTCGGATGGCACTGCCTCAGCGGATGAAACTATTTTATGGACAGGCTCTAGCGACAGCTATACCAGTGATGTGGACTCCGCTGCAACCTTGCGCAAAGCGCGCAGAAGATCTAGCCGGGCAGGGAGGAAGGCAAGTACGAGAAAAGAAGACCTGAACTGGGACTATTCTCCGACGTCACAACTTACGGGGGGCGCTGCGGGGAATCTAGGTACCGCTTCTCAAGACCCTCAGGATAGTTCGGTTTCAACACTGGATGTTATACTACAACAATCATGTCTCATCGGGAAGAGACAAGGCTAGACAACAAACGCTCACAGTTGGCTCTCCGCAAAATGCAGGGTACAGTTCGGAAAGTTGCAAAAGTTTGTAACAATATTAGTGACCGGCTAACTGAGCTGGAGACAAGAACCAGAGCGCTAGAGGATGATATTTCAGGCGTTCAGGCACAATCAGTGGCCAAGAGGCTAGACTGACAGACATCCAATGGAAGTTAGAGAAACAAGAAAATCGCCAACGGCGCAACAATTTACGCTTCGTGGGCACTCCGGAGAGACGAGAAGGTACTGACGTGCGCCTGTATATGATTAAACTGCTGGAGAAGGCATTTCCTGACCTGGAAGGGTGGAACTGGCAGCAAGAAGTCCAACGCGCTCACCGAATTCCCTTCAACATGAAAGCTCCAGCTGGGCCAGATACGAAACCAAGAGCTATCCTGGTTTATTTCTGGAACTTTCTATTACGACAGAACATTTGGGAAAAGGCTAAACCAGAAACCAAGCGGAAAGTTAAGGATGTTGCCTTCTTCGCAAGGCCAGACTTCTGCCACCTAACAGTCGAAAGGCGATGGAGACTGCAGCAAATGATTGCTCCATTTCAAGCCAAGTGTGCCCAGGCATATTTGATTAATCCCGCTAAGCTAAAGATAGTAGTGGGTGGTCGTACTCATTACTATAACTCAGAGATCAAAGCACAGGAAGCTCTGGCAGAGCTAAGGGGATAAGAGGGCATAAGAGGGCAAGATTTATCTTGATGCTCGTCAAAGGACTGCCAACATATGAATATAATGTGATGGGATATGGGTAGCAATATCTTATCAAACGGTGGCCAACTCGTTGATAAACAAAAAGGGAAGTAAGGAGCTAACTCAGCTCTAGTATGTTCTAGATTTGTGAAATTTGTCGAAGGTGATCTATGTAGCCTCTTTCTTCCTATTTTCTTTGCTCTTCGCTTTGCGCAACTATATGTTATGATCTTTTATCTCTGCATATAGTCGTTTCGTTTAGTAAGCTTTATTCGGTTCAGATAGCAACCATAAAAGCAAATATACATACACAAACGTTAAAATTCAATTACAATTTCATATAACTACAAATAAACATGCACAATCAGTTCAGTGCAATTGTAATCTATAAATTCATTCTAAAAAAAAAAACTTTTTCTTGCATAGATTGATTTTAAAATGTATGTCGCGGTATAAAAACAGATCTCAGGGTCTCTTAATGTAAACAGTAGACTCATAGCAGCTTGGATAGTTGTAACATTATATCTTTTAAACAAAGGTTTTAAATAAACAATTCTATAATTCAGATACAGTTCACATAATAATAAAAAAGTGCATGGTGCTCTGTTTAGTGTGCTTATCACATGGGCAAGGACTGACTGGGTGCTGTTTCGTTTCTGGAAAAGCGACTAAATGATGAACAAGACCTAGTCTCATCCTCGTTAGTACAAAACGGTGGGAGGGTCTTGAGACAAGTGATAAGTAGCTTTGGAAGCCAACAGTGTCAATATACAGATGGTACAGCTGATATGTAGCTTGCTTCTCCACAGTTCTCATCCTGCGCTCCTTTTTGTGAGCCAAGAAAGTGACCTTGATCTCCTGTTTAGACAGGCCTATCACTTCTGATTGATTTCCCGGAATTGGGAGCTTAAGTATATCTTTGTATACCATTGGGATATAATTCAACCATGGGATTTTAAAACAATTGTCTAATCGTAGACAGTCGTTTATAATGGTTTGTGTAAATATGGTCTCCTCTTTAGACCAAATTGATCTCCATAGCAGAAATGGTCTCATTGCAATCAGGTCTGACAAATGGTCAAGCCCCACTTCACAATGGATTAACTCTGAGGATGCTGAGACAGGCAGGCACAAGAGCTTTTTTAAAAAGGAATTTTCCTGTAATTGCACTTCTTGGCTAGAATGGTAGCCCCATACCCCTGCGCCATATAGCGCAATAGAGGCACATCTAACTTTGTATATATGGGTCATATCTTTAATTCGGCGATCCCCGAATTTGGAGGCAAAACTAAACACCCCGTGCACACTTTTTGCCATCTTGGCCCGGACATTTGACATTTCACGTGACCACTTACCGTTACCCGAGAAAGTTATCCCCAGGTAGCAGAAATTGTCAACGGATTCCACTCTTTCCCTGTCTATAAAATAACATTTCGTTTTCTTGGGTTTTGTTCCACAGACCATTGTACATGTTTTGGCCTTGTTTATCAACAGCTTCCTTCCCTTAATGAAATCTACGAACCCATCAATTAGACGCTGAAGGCCTATCGGTGTCCTAGATAAAAGTACTGCATCATCTGCGTAAAGCAGGACCGGTATATCCTGGCCATCTGCTTGGGGGGCATCCGCCTGTATCGTCTTAAGGACTGCGTCTACTTCATTAATAAATAGAATAAAAAGCAGTGGTGCCAAGACGCAGCCTTGGCGGATGCCACGTTTGACATTAACATTTGGAGTGCATTCGCCCCCATGGCCATACCGGACACTGGTCAGTAATTTCTCGTACAGCCTCGCAAGAAAATAAATAATAGACTCTGGAGCACCAACGTTAAGTAAAACTGGCCAAAGTATTGCATGATCCACTAAATCAAAAGCGCTGCTAAGATCAGCAAAACATAAAAAGAGACCCCCTTGTTTAGCACATGTATATTTGCCAATTAAAAGCTGCAAATTAATACACTGTTCCAACGTACCTAGCCCTTTTCTAAAACCAAGTTGTGCTTTCATTAAAATCCCATTATCTACAACCCACTCTTCCAATCTTACAAGTAAAACCCTGCTCATCACCTTCACAGATGAATCTAAAAGGGAAATCGGCCGATAGTTCTTGGCTTCCGATTTGTTCCCCTTTCTGTAGATGGGGATAATGACTGATTGACCCCATGTCATAGGAACTTCCTCTATGACTGCAGCATTGAAGACTCTGGTAAGTATCGGGCCCCATAGATCAGGCACAGTTTTATAGATATCTATGGGTGCACCGTCTGGGCCTGGCGCTTTCCCTCCTTTGCTGCCTCTAATTCCTAACTCGACCTGATCAAGAGTGATATTTAGGGGGATAATGGGCCATTTCCTGGGGATATTAAGAACCTCAAAGTCTTCATCACATGGGTTAAAAATATTAGAAAAATGTAACACCCATTCCTCACAGCTAACAAGGCTTAAAAATTCTGGGTGAGTATCATTTTTAAGAAATGATGAATTGACTATTTCCCAAAACAGCTTATTGTTGGATGTGACTGCAGCCAGTGAAAGGTTATCCCAAGCCTCCTCTTGAAGCTCCCTCTTCCTCTGTTTTAGTGCTGGTTTGTAATCTAGTCTTAGTTTTTGTATTAACATTTTATCCCTAGGTCTAGTGGAGAGTGCATGTTTTAACTGGTTCAGCAAGTTCGTACAGGTATGGTTAAACCAACCCCGAATCTGTAACTGCTTCCTACTCGGAGGTGCGGTTAATAGCTTATTAATGGTATTGTTGATTTTACTAAAATTAGTTAATATCGTAGTTGGTTCAACCTCCATATCAAGACTATCCTAAATCTCCTTGTCACATTCCAAAACAATATTTTTTAGGATGTTAGCAGGGTTGATACCTTTCCACCTAATTCTAGTTCCATTGGGTCTACACGGTTTAATATTACAATAACCGTTTGTTGCTTATCAACTTTGTTGCCCCACACAACCAATGGCATGATAATACAGTTGTGGTCACTAAGTAACAATTCGGCTATCCATGGGGTAGAACATAGGTGTACGATATTGGTGGATACTAAAATATGATCAATCGAAGTGTTGGCATTTCTTACAGTGAAGGTAGGTATCTCCCTCCCATTCTCGTCCAAGGCACATTGCATTACATCAAGATCATATTTCACCAGGACTAAATTTAAGGTATCTCCATAGATGTTATGTGGAAAATGTATACAATCGGCCCCCCTCATCACTCCTAAATCCACAAACCTTGGTCATAGACAAGGTACAAATTGGGGTATTAAAATCTCCGACCCATATAATGGCAAAATTTGTGTTTATGGCTGTGACCAAATTATCTATTTCCTTTTCTATTTCAATGACCACATTATGACGAGTTGAGTCAAAAATGTTGTTATAATAATTGATCTACAAGACATCCCAACCATCTTTATGGTGTAACCATAACAACTGTGAATGTTGTCCTACTTCGATAACCCTTTTAACAACCAAAGGCAGTTTATTCGATAGAAGGATTAACATCCCTCCCTTCGCTCTACCAGCCGGGGAAGATGTAGCTAGTAAATTATAAGAAGTAAACCCTTCAAAATTAACATGGATTGTACTCCAGGTTTCTTGTAGACAAATTATGTCGAGTTTACTAATAAAGTCCTCCCAACCCAACTTGTCCTTTTTACTAGCCAGTCCGGTTATATTCCAAGTAGCGATAGTAAGGCCGTTAGATTTAAAATTCCCTAGTCCATCAAAGGGACGTTCACCTATGCTCGTACTGACGTCTCCCTCCTTAGTAGGAGAGTCCAGAACTGGGGAGTCCAACAATGTTTCTATAAACTGCCCTTCTTGGCCGCCTATCTGGACATCAAGACTAGACTTATTCTCGGTGCTTAATGGGCGCAAGGCAAGGGAATTTATACCTTTAGGCTGAGGTTTAAGTGTATTAGATATAGGCTCAGTAATGTTAGATACCCTTTCTCTTGGGGGTCCTGCATCCAACCCCCACATACTTCCGTATCCCGCCTCCCTAACAGATGGGCAGAAAATGCTTTGTCAATCGTTATCTTCAAGAGTGCTTAATGGTAGGAATCTATTGAAGGTGGGTAATGTGTAATGTAACTGCGCTAACACTGCTGAGGTGGCCCTACAGTTCTCCTGTTCTCCTGTTCTGTTGGGGGTAGGCCTTAAGTGTCTATAAAAATAACCCAGAGGTAAAAGTGATACATCAAGATCATTGCGTACTATTGCGCCCACTCTTTCCAGGGAAGTTCTGGCCCAATTAGGGTTCCTAAAGTTAATAATTACGCAATTGCCTTGTAGTGTTTTTTTAAGGGTCCGATCCAATTTATTCTTCTGGTTAGCATGATCCACTGGGTAACTGCAATTCTTGTATAACCAGTGCACCACTTTATTTTTAAGAGAATGATCTGTTTCCTTTTGGCCCGGCTCAAGTTGGGGTACATTTACCATAACTGCCACATATGGGCAGCATTCTGGGGGTAGGTTTATCGGTATACCTATTCTTCCCATTGGCCCGCTACTCTCCCTGTGATCGCTAGGCACCTGAGACAACTCTGCCCGTTTAACCCTATCCCCTCTATTGTGGCAGGGTAGGTTACTCATCGTCGCTTTCGGTCTAAAGCCTGTTACGGCCAAATTGGTACTTGTTTTGGGCACTTCCAGGTTGTTCCCTAGGATCCCCCGACCCCTGCTATCCCTATTGTTGACACTTGGGGTACTGACTACAGTTTCCACAGCAGTTATACCCAGTTGCACTTGTTCCAGTGATCACCCTGTGACCCCTTTGCATTCGCCCTTTGATTTTCATTATTATTTTTTGATAAACCACTAAGTTTAGCAACTACTTCATTAAGTTTATCTATTTTATCATGAAGTGGGCTAATGAGTGTTTCAAGTTTCTGATTAAAAAGGGCTACAATCTGATCAATTTGTGAAGGCCCCAAATCAGAGGGTTTTACTGGTACTTTAACAATAGTATTTTGGTGATGGGCCTTTCTTACTTTTGCTCATAGTCCTTGTTTTCGCTTGGCTATTTCTACAGCCCATTTCCTTTTCGGTGTAGGAGAACCAGTAGGTGAATGCTGTAGTGGCACATCAGGCAAAATAACTACATCAATGACTGTCGTCCCTGAGCACACTTTGTCCGGTGGGGCGGTAACTTTTTCAATGCTCGGGGCAGTTTAAATTTCATGCTGGGGAGTCCCAGAAACCAGCCCCGTTATTTCTTCGATCCCCAAGCCTGTGCCTAATGAGAGGCGGCGTTCCGCCCTATCAATTTCATCATTAATAGCACTAACAGCCCGTACTAAGTAGGAGTCGATGGTGGAGCATGGTTGATCAACAACAGCTTTATGGGTTTTGTGTAATTTGCGTTTCGACATCCTACTAGTTACTACAGTGACACTGTGACCTTAGGGTAAGGGGGCAGATAGGACACAGAGAAAGAAACCAAAAAATAAGAATACCCGGTACAGATCGTACAATGTGCAAAACTACAGAGTGCCAGATATATAAAGTGCAAAAGTGCCAATAAAAGTGCCTAATGCAGAGTACTATGATATATACTGCAGGGACAAGAATAATTCAAAGGGCTAGGTACCACTATAAAATATAAAAGATACAGTCCACAGACAATAAAATACGTTATGCTACACAGACCTTAGCTAAATCTATAGCTCGCTTACTTATAAGTTTATACACAATTAAAATCAAAAAATGACAATAACTATGTCCAACCGCAGTTCGTTTCCAGAGTGATCCGTAGTAGCAGGACGAATAACAAACACCCAACACAACCTCCAATAGTAGTGACTCGGTTACTTACCGGTAATGTTCATTACTCCGAGTCATAGTCTTCCTCGTCACAGTCACCAAGGAGCACCCCGTGTTCCAGACACAGCATTTACCCATAAATTAAAAGGTCCTCACCCAATATGGCTGCCTGACAGGAAGTACCTGTCACCTGGCCTATAAGAGTGGGACCAACACAGGAAACATCCTGAAATATAAAAGCAGAAAGTAAAGAAAAGACTGATTCTTTGTACGTCCCCCCCACCACCAAGGGCGGGCGGGAGGGAACATGACTGTGACGAGGAAGACTATGACTCGGAGTAATGAACATTACCGGTAAGTAACCGAGTCGTTACCAACCTCGTCCCTCTTCCTCGTAACAGTCACCAAGGAGCGTATACCCAAGCGCCGGACAAACAAAGAAACAGACATCCAGGATGCCAAGGAAAATACAATGCAGACAAGCACACAACCAGTGAACAGGTGCATGTATGGCGGAGCCCAAAAAATCCCCAGAAGAACCACACCCATCCGCAAGGAAGGGGAGAAGAAGGCACGAGGGGAGGACCAAGACGCCGAAGCACAAAGTACCAACAAGGAGGCCCCATGAAGAAGCCCAGGAGGAAGACACACACCGGGCGGAACGACCATGAATGAAGGGGGGAAGAGAGACCCCGGAAGCGGGAAGGCCAAAGAGAAGCGGACCGAATCCAACGGGAAGAGGCCCTCGCAGGGCGACAGCCCCGCCGGGCAACCCCAAGGAGACAAAGAAAAAGTCCACCAGGCGAAGGGAGGCCGAGCGCCAAGGCAGATCACCAGAGCCCAAGGCAACCAGAGAACGAAGCCTCATCCCAACCCCGAAGAGGGGCAGCCGAGGACAATAGGGGAAGAAGGCCCGGTCAGGATGAAGGACCAGGTAGGCAGGGAAGAAAAACAAGAAGAGGATGACAAGCAACGTCAAGCACCCACAACGTCGCCCAAACAGAAGGACCAGAATGCAAAGCAAGAAGGCCCAAAGGAAGATCCCCAGGGGTGAACAGGCAAAGCAAACAGGCTGTAGCAGGAAAAACAAAACTGCGCAGAAGGCAAGAAGCCAAGGACTCAAGAGAGACGAGAGAGGACCCCCGGATAGCTGAAAGGGCAGACCACCGGCAGCGGAGAGGAGACCGAGAAGCACAAACTGTTCCGAAGGAACACAAGCACAGAACCCTCACACAGGCAACAGGGAGAAACCCGCGAAGAAGAAAACCGCCAGTGACGGCCGCAGATCCCAAGGGTACAGCACGTCCGAAGACACTGGGAAGAACATGAACCACAATGTGAAACCATGAAAGCAGTGGCAGGATTGGAACCCAAGCGCCGTGGGAGCCAGTGTCACCAGAGACAAGACGTACCAATGAGCAACAGCTCCTTGGTTGAAACATTGCCATAACTCTTGACCGGGAACCACAAACCAGGGAAACACCAGAAATGAATACAAAACTGCGGAGGAAGGACTGGAACTCCAAACCCCCAACGCCAACCGGCAGAGCGCCAGAAGTCTGAGGGGACACATCCGCACAAGACCCAACCGCGCCGGATCAAAAGAGGAGAGCGAGCGCCCCCAAAAAGGCGAAGTAGGCACGGGCCACAAGAAGGCCGGACGGACCTGAACCCCACACGTCATCAGGAGACGGGCAAAGTGCACGGGAGCAGCGAAAACAGCAGCCTGCACCACCCACGACGAGGACACCCAGTGATTCGCGGGGAACCAAGAACCCTGATCCGAAAAAACAGAAGTACATGTGAAAGGATGTAGATGGGTTTCGATGACATCACAAGGAACCCAAGAACACCAGGCCAAGCCACATCAATGCCACAACCACCAGGACAAAGGAAGACGGAGGAAGAATCAACCAGTCGACAGGGAAGGATGTAGCATAGGCAGGAGCCGAACCCGTGGCCCGCGAGAGCCGATGCCACCAGAGGCACAAGACACAACAATGAGCGAAAGCCCCTCGGAGAACAAAACACCCCAGGAGCATGAATTAGACCCCCCAGGGGAGCCAAGGCCGAAGGAAACACCCGAGGGACAGAGGGCGACCCAAAGGGGAGGCCACAAAAAGGAGGCGCTGACCCAGGGCAAGAACCGCAACACCTCTGAAAGAGAGGAAGCACAGGTAGCCCACAGCACCAGGCATATCCTGGCGGGCACACATCCAGGCACAAACCAGGCCCGACCATGCAGACATCCGATGAGAGCAGGCGGTCACAGGGCCGTATGGCAGGGGACACCAAAGGGCCAAGGAGCCAGAAGGGCCCCAGAGGAAACCAGGGGCAGGATCCACTGCAACACACCAACGCGTCCGTAGAAAGGAGTACACGGTTAAGAGACCCAAGAGAGGGCAGAGACCCCAGCGGGAACAACTGAGTGCAGCAACCCAGACCCAACGCCGGCCTGGGAACCCACAACCACCAGGCGAAGGACCCAGGAACCGGAGACCCCGCGAAAAACAATCCGGCCGCCCATCTTGAGAGATGCAGGAGATGGCAGAGGCATGGGGAAGGTGAGCACCAGCCGGTAAACGCCGGGAGACGGCAGAGAAGGGGTGGCACGGCCACGACCCCACTCCCGAAGGGCTGGGAGGAATCCCCGTACAAGACGGGGGATGACCCAAGGCACGCCATGAGGAGTTTGCGCCACCAGAGGCACACGACGAACCAACGAGCACCGACCCCATAAAGGAGGCAGCAGAGGCGCTACTGAGGCAGTCGCCCCCCAAGAACACACCAGAAGGCACGGCGAGCGCATCGGAACAACCAGACCAACGCACCCCAACAAGCCCGGCACACGACAGCAGGGCAAAGGGCACAATAGAGGACACGCCCCCACCGAGCGAAGCAATCCAAACCCATGCAATAACATGAACATTTGTAAAGAGCACGAATCACCGGAAGGTCTCAAGGCGCTGAATAACAGACGTACATTGCCATCCAACTCAATGGTACGAATTACCAACCCCAGACGGATGAAAGGCTGAGTGGACCCGCCAGGATTAGAACCTGTGACAAAGAGGTCGAACACAGGCCTCAACAGGGGACGCATTATGCATAACTTCTGAGATCAGACGAGATCAGGAGCATACAGGGTGGTCAGCATAAAGTAGCGTGTGAAGTGTACCATTCCTAGGACACCATGACAGCATAGCGGGATACAAACCCTTGTCCCTTGGGATCCCGTGACACCAGTGGACTTACCATTGAGCCAAAGCTCCTGGTTCAAAAAACACAAAACCAAAGGGGAAGAGTCAGAGGCCATAACCACCAGTCCACAGTGACACAAGGAGAAGTAGTGGACACCCAGAGCAGGATGGACCGGACAGAGACTCACAAGCAGTGACCATAGGGGTAAGACACCGTGACCGCAGGACCCAGCAAACAGCGTACATGGAGTGCAAAGACATCCCGTCTGGGGAACGCGCGCCGCACAAAGACACATGAGAAAAGCAAGGCACAAAAGCTGGTGAGCATACGAACCTTCACCACATAGGGATACAGTGGCAGGAGACAGGGAGACAACCCAGAGCCACATACAGTCAATAACAAAGCCTTGCATGAAACATACGCATTCAGGCAGACCCAAATGCAGTAAAAAGTGAATTGCACAGAATCACAGGATGTCGGGCGACCCGCCGAGATTTGAACCGGGTCCCCCAGCATCAAGGACGACCGTCCTAGCCACAAGGCTACCAAACCAAGGGAGCCACTCGGCAGACAAACCGGCAATGGCATGCAATGCCAAGAATGCGAGCCATACCCCATAGGGACAGGGCAGAACTCGTAGGAGGGCAAGGAGCCAATCACCACAGGAACACGGCACAAGAGTCGAAGTTCCCAACGCTCCGCCCCTGCCCCAAGCAGCAGAGCCGCCAGTGGCGGGACGTGAAATGGGGCACGCAACATACAAGCTGCAAAAAAAATCCGTAAACGGGCCAAGGGCACGAATACCCACCCACAAGAGGCTGGAAATTCGTGCAAGAGAAGGAGCGGAAAACGCCACCAAGCCAGTACCACCGCATGCCAGACGCCCAGCCTGGGAGCGAGAAGATCCGATGAACAGGAACTGCAACATCAGAAGAACATGCAGCAGCAATGCCGGGATCAGAAGTGTACTACAGGAACCTGTGACCTGGAATAGAAATCCCTGCCCCATCCACATGAAGGGAGCAAACGTGGCCAACACGAAGGGATAGGACCCCAAGCAAGCCCAAGATCCACAAGGTACGGCGGCACTTAAAGCATAAACAGGATTCGAACCCTCGACCTGTTAGAGGCTTTGCCTGCAACCGTTCCTTAACGCCAAGCGCAGGAGCGGTGAAAAATATCACAACCCAGCACCGCCGCACACCAAACGCCCAGCGCGGGAGCGGCGGTGCATTCAAACAAGGAAACACTCTTGCAGGGCACAAAGTGACAGGCAGTCGCTCCCATCGCTCAGCGCGGGAGCGGCGCCAAGCAAAACCGCCGCCCCTTAAAAAACACAGTCTGAAAAGGCATCACATAAGGAGAACCTGACAGCACCGGCAGAGCGACGGTCTCAGAAAAAACGGGGACGCTAGAGCAGACCCCGGGATACAATAAACATACATTACCGAGACCGGAAAAACGAATACCGTCCTCGTTCAGATGATGGGTGTTCTGCAGGAACACAGAGAAAAAAACAGGATGTTTCCTGTGTTGGTCCCACCCTTATAGGCCAGGTGACAGGTACTTCCTGTCAGGCAGCCATATTGGGTGAGGACCTTTTAATTTATGGGTAAATGCTGTGTCTGGAACACGGGGTGCTCCTTGTTGACTGTGACGAGGAAGACGGACGAGGTTGGTAATGTCCTGTGCTTCTACGTTAGTTACTCACTGGCTTTTCTACGCTGGCTGCAGTTCGTTAGTCCAGAATGTCCACTCATTCCCTGAGAGATCACGAAGCCAAGAGGGATGGCCCTGCCCTGCCTCTTCCTGGTGATGACGGGCGCAGACCGGCCCGCCCGGGCACGCCCGCGCGCTGCGGGATTCCGGTAGGGTTTTTAATTGCGCCTCCGGGCGCGTGATGCAGCGTCAGGGAGCAGGCGAGGTTGCAGGGGCTACTGGGGGCTGTAGTCGCGGTGGCCGTTCCCCTCACGGCTCGGTGAAACTGCGGAAGCCGTTCCCCTCACGGCTGCCTGGAAGCTACTGAAGCCATTCCCCTCACGGCTGGAAGAAGCAAAGCGGCGCGTCCCGCGCAGCGGGATGCCGGTAGGGTTTTTAATTGCGCCTCCGGGCGCGTGATGCAGCGTCAGGGAGCAGGCGAGGTTGCAGGGGCTGCTGGGGGCTGTAGTCGCGGTGGCCGTTCCCCTCACGGCTCGGTGAAACTGCGGAAGCCGTTCCCCTCACGGCTGGAAGAAGCAAAGCGGCGCGTCCCCTCTGCATATAGTCTTAAAGCATTGTTTTCTCTTTTATTTTATTTTTAGGATTACATAAGGGGTGTCACTGACCATGGTGTTGCACTGTGTCATCACACACACAGACCTTCGGTCTGGAAGCTTCCATGGTGGAGGGTGAGCCAAGGGGCAGGGGCTACGGGGGGAGAAGGGTGGAGGAGGGTGGGTAGGTCGGGGTGGAGGGACAGAGGGGCGGGGGGAAGGGGGGCTGGGGGTGAAAAAAGAAAAAAGAAAACCAGGTATACATAGCAATGAAGGAAAGGATATGATTGAGAAATGTGATAAGCAATGGCCAATAATGAGGAAAACTGCAGGACATTATGGATAGATTTAAGATATGTTCAGCTAACGTGGGTGGCCTAAATGATAAAAAGAAGAGAGATAGGGTCTTTGAAATACTTAAAACTATTAATGCAGATGTAAAAGCTTGCAGGAGACACATATACCTTGGAACAATAAAAAGACTCTTGAGCTTAGGGGCTATAATTTGGTAATATGCTCCTCCCAAACTACTATGATTAGAGGAGTTGCTATATATTAAGCAACGTATTGGTATGGCTATGCAAACAGTAGCAGATAAGTGGGGGCGATGGGCAATCGTAGGGTTACCTACGGGGGTGACAGTGGTGAATATATATGGGTCTAACCAAGACGACCCTAATATCTGGGAAGAACTTGAAGTCAAACTTGCCTCCTGGCTAGAGCCACTGATAGTGTGTGGTGATTTCAACATACATCTAGAGGTGACAAAAGCCCAAACTCAGACCCAGAAATATGAAGGGAGGAAACGCAAAGTATATAGGGCAATTAATGCCTTTAAAGCAAGCCAATGACTGGTTGATGTATGGGTAGAAAAAACGTCAAATGGCCCTGGATATACTGGACTACTTTTTAGCCTCATGTAAAGTGGTGGATAAGCTGGAAATTAAAAAACTATCACAACTCTTTTCGGACCACAACCCTTTGGTGTTGGAGATAACGGGATTGTGTGGCACTTACAAACAGAGCACTTGGTCATTCGACAAAAAGCTACTTGCTGATGAGGAATTCTGTGCCCATATTAAGCAATGGGCTACGGAATTTTTTAATAGCAATAGGTATAGCGCTACTCGGGGGATAGTATGGGACACTTCTAAAGCTGCTCTGAGGGGAAAAGTTATTGGTTTTGTAGGCCGATATCGGAAACAACGAAAGGCAGAGGTTGATCAATTAATAGGGAAGTTGGCGGAACTGGAGGCAGAGCATGTCAAATTAATAATCAAGGGAGATCAGGAAGACGTAGTTAGGGAGCATATGACAAAACTAGCTCTAGTAAAGGCGGAAATTAATAGCTTTTACCAGGAAAGGGTGGCCCAAATGTTCCAAGCCTATCGGGGGGAAATATATGAATACAGTGAGACAACAGGGAGATTATTAGCACTGAGAACAAGGGAAAAAAGCGCTAGGAATAACATCCTAAAAATTAAGAATAGCAGGGATCAATTAGTGACGGGTCCGGAAAAGGTTATGGAGGTGTTTGAGGAGTTTTACAGAAGGCTGTATCAAGCTGACACTCCTGAAACAAGTCAGATAGACCCTGACGCCAGAAGCCCCGTATTACCTAGAGTAGACGAAGATACAGCTCAGGAACTAGACCGAGAAATTACCATGGAAGAGGTCCAGGAGGCGCTAAGGTCCCTCTCTGCCGGGAAAGCAGCAGGCCCGGATAAAATACCAGTAGAAATGTACAAAATACTCTCGCACGAGATTCTCCCAATTATGCACGACCTGTTCTTGGGTATACAATACAGCGGGATCCCGCCTTCATCATGGCAGGGTATGGACGTGGTAGTATTTCCAAAAAAGGGTAAATCAGCAGAACTACCAACTTCATATCGCCCGATATCGCTTATGAACTCGGATGCTAAGCTATACTCAAAGATAATAGCCAAGCGACTGCAAAAGATCATAGTGGCATTGATATCACCTTGGCAACATGGCTTTGTCCCTGGCAGGGGGACCACAGACCACACCAGGCGAGTCATCGCACTACTCGATATAGCAGAAGCAGAATCTAGAGAGCTCGCTGTGGTCCTCCTGGACACGGAGAAAGCCTTTGACCGGGTATCTTGGCAATACCTGTGGGGTACTCTGGTAGAGAGAGGGCTTGGTCCAAGATTCGTGAGAGCTATCCAAGCTATGTATTACAAACCTCACGCGCAGCTACAAATAATGGGTAATACTTCAGGGAGGATTGAGATTGCTAGAGGGACGCGGCAAGGCTGCCCCTGCTCCCCCATCTTATTTGCTATTTATCTCGACCCATTTATCATTCAAATCCTAAATAATCAAGCAATTAAACCCGTAATCACTAAAGGCTATGAAACTAAGATCCTTGCGTACGTGGACGACATTGCAATAGTCACGCCAGAACCGCAGTTGGCAATTAGGGAAATGGAAATTATGGCAGAGGAGTTTGGGAGGAAATCTGGATACCTTTTAAATAAGGGCAAAACTCAAATTATATGCTCTTCCCAGTGCCATCTACAAGATCCCTGCGAATGTGAGGTGGCTACTTATTTAGGAGCTAATATAACATCTTGTATGGGTAGCCTTTGGGCGGCTAATATTGATCCGGTTATGGTAAAAATAAATGGGGAACTTAAGCGGCTGGATAAACTGCATCTCACAATAATAGGCAGAATTAATGTAATAAAAATGAAAATATTCCCGAAGTTACTATATCTTCTCCGAGCAATCCCACTGGAACTAGCAGAAAGTAAAATAAATAAAATCAACGCCATGTTTACCAATTTTATTTGGGGTTACCAGAAGACACGTCGTGCACTGAAGTATCTGACACTACCAAGAGAGCGCGGTGGTTGGGGAGCCCCCAATATTTTACTGTATTATTGGGCCACTGCCCTCCACCAGATGGGTATTTTACTCCTTCCAGGTCAAAGTAGAGATGAGATCCTGAGCTTACCCACAATATATCGGCTGGCTATCGGGAAGGATGCAGAAGGGCTCTTTTTAAGGCAACTGGAACCAAGTTACTATAAAAAAAACACGCTTTAAGTGAGTCAAAGGGGCATGGAAGGTATGGAAAAAGATAAATAAGCTCTTCAACATCTCCAGATATAACAAATTTACCTTGCTATGGCATTCAGATCTGCTACCGCAAGCATTATATGATGGCATGGCTAGAAACTGGGAACGGGCGGGGATAGAGCGGGTGGCTGATCTATACCACAACAATGAATATTCGACATTTTCAGAACTCGCTCAGAGGTTTGGTGTCAATAAGAACTCGCACTTTAAGTATATGCAGGTACAGAGCTGTATAAGAATCCTCCCCAAGGGCTCTATCAATTTGGAGGAAACTCCAATACTGGGAATTAAGAAATGTCAGGATAGTAGGATTAGAGATTATTATCAGGAACTATTGAAGACTCTCCCAGATGATATGGATAAAACTGAATCAAAATGGGTAGAAAAGACGGGTGACGGGGAGGTTGATTTGGACATGGCACTTGAACTAGGGATAAAGATCCTTTTGTCAGCCAACCTAAAAGCTCAACAGTATAAAACCCTGTATAATTTGTATTACACACCAGCTAAACTTTTCGGCTGGGGGAAGAGGGAGACGGATTAATGCCCGAGATGCCAAAGCGGACCGGCGGATATTATACACATGTTCTACTCCTGTACGAAGTTGGCATCTTTAAAAAGTGGTATTGAGGACCTCTGGTTACAGGCAATGAATAAACAAATAAAGATTACCTCAGTTACGATGCTACGACAGTAGGGCAAATCTTGATACATCACAGAGGGACTTTGTATTTATAACATTAGCAGTAGCGCGTGTGCTGATAGCTACTGCTTGGAAAGATAGAGAGCCCCCTACATACCATCAATGGCTGCACCGGTTACTGAATATTAGTCGGCAGGAAATTTCCTTATATAAATGTAAAGGACAAAAAGCAAGGAGGAAAGGAATGAAGATATGGGACCCCCTAATGTTATGGATGAATATTAAAGGAGGATAGGACAGGGCAGGGGCAGGACAGGGCAGGGGCTTTCAGCTCCATTGTGTGTGTTACCAAGGGATTGGATTTGCTTTGGCCCCCGCAACTAAGGACAATGTGTACTGCTGTGAGGAAACGCGGTCCGTGACTTCACGGAGAGATCTGCTTACTCAGGTGGAATCTCCAGTACCGCAGGACTTACATGTTGCAGTAAGACGTATGGCGGCCGGGGAGAAGAGTTTATTTTAGCAGTGTTTACACCTGGATATTTTAAACTGCACGCATTTACGCTTTTCAACATTTCCAGCACTCACTAGGGGATTTAATGAGTTGTCTGAAGACGCCTCCCGGTCAGCCAAGATGGTGCTTTCTGGGACTAGCAGTCCGCCGATGTGGGCTGCAATCACTTCTCATCTAATATGGCTCAGCTGGGCCCCCATCAATCGGGAGCATGATTGTTGTGTTTAAAAGCGGACTGATGCAGAACACTGGTGATTAAGGCATATGAATAAGGCAATCCGCAGAAACGCGTCATGCCGACATTGCTTTAAATAAACGAATGCTTCCTGGTATTCCCGCTGTGTCCCTCTGGTTTCTAGAAGGTGGAGAAATCGTTTTGTGGATATTTTGCGTGCTTGCCCCGGGCGCGCTAGGGGGACCCGCCTGTCAAGTGGCCAAAGCTTCAAGGGTAGGGGCTTTCAGCTCCATTGTGTGTGTTACCAAGGGATTGTATTTGCTTTGGCCCCCGCAACTAAGGACAATGTGTACTGCTGTGAGGAAATGCGGTCCGTGACTTCACGGAGAGATCTGCTTACTCAGATGGAATCTCCAGTACCGCAGGACTTACATGTTGCAGTAAGACGTACGGCGGGCTGGGGAGAAGAGTTTATTTTAGCAGTGTTTACACCTGGATATTTTAAACTGCACGCATTTACGCTTTTCAACGTTTCCAGCACTCACTAGGGGATTTAATGAGTCGTCTGAAGACGCCTCCCGGTCAGCCAAGATGGTGCTTTCTGGGACTTGCAGTCCGCCGATGTGGGCTGCTATCACGTCTCAACTAATATGGCTCAGCTGGGCTCCCATCAATCGGGAGCACGATTGTTGTGTTTAAAAGCGGACTGATGCAGAACACTGGTGATTAAGGCATATGAATAAGGCAATCCGCCGAAACGCATCATGCCGACATTGCTTTAAATAAACGAATGCTTCCTGGTATTCCCGCTGTGTCCCTCTGGTTTCTAGAAGGTGGAGAAATCGTTTTGTGGATATTTTGCGTGCTTGCCCCGGGCGCGCTAGGAGGACCCGCCTGTCAAGTGGCCAAAGCTTCAAGGGCAGGGGCTTTCAGCTCCATTGTGTCTGTTACCAAGGTATTGGATTTGCTTTGGCCCCCGCAACTAAGGACAATGTGTACTGCTGTGAGGAAACGCGGTCCGTGACTTCACGGAGAGATCTGCTTACTCAGGTGAACTCTCCAGTACCGCAGGACTTACATGTTGCAGTAAGACGTATGGCGGGCCGGGGAGAAGAGTTTATTTTAGCAGTGTTTACACCTGGATATTTTAAACTGCACGCATTTACGCTTTTCAACGTTTCCAGCACTCACTAGGGGATTTAATGAGTCATCTGAAGACGCCTCCCGGTCAGCCAAGATGGTGCTTTCTGAGACTTGCAGTCCGCCGATGTGGGCTGCTATCACGTCTCAACTAATATGGCTCAGCTGGGCTCCCATCAATCGGGAGCACGATTGTTGTGTTTAAAAGCGGACTGATGCAGAACACTGGTGATTAAGGCATATGAATAAGGCAATCTGCCGAAACGCATCATGCCGACATTGCTTTAAATAAACGAATGCTTCCTGGTATTCCCGCTGTGTCCCTCTGGTTTCTAGAAGGTGGAGAAATCATTTTGTGGATATTTTGCGTGCTTGCCCCGGGCGCGCTAGGGGGACCCGCCTGTCAAGTGGCCAAAGCTTCAAGGGCAGGGGCTTTCAGCTCCATTATGTGTGTTACCAAGGGATTGGATTTGCTTTGGCCCCCGCAACTACGGACAATGTGTACTGCTGTGAGGAAACGCGGTCCGTGACTTCACGGAGAGATCTGCTTACTCAGGTGGAATCTCCAGTACCGCAGGACTGACATGTTGCAGTAAGACGTATGGCGGGCCGGGGAGAAGAGTTTATTTTAGCAGTGTTTACACCTGGTATTTTAAACTGCACGCATTTACGCTTTTCAACGTTTCCAGCACTCACTAGGGGATTTAATGAGTCGTCTGAAGACGCCTCCCGGTCAGCCAAGATGGTGCTTTCTGAGACTTGCAGTCCGCCGATGTGGGCTGCTATCACGTCTCAACTAATATGGCTCAGCTGGGCTCCCATCAATCGGGAGCACTATTGTGGTGTTTAAAAGCAGACTGATGCAGAACACTGGTGATTAAGGCATATGAATAAGGCAATCCGCCGAAACGCGTCATGCCGACATTGCTTTAAATAAACGAATGCTTCCTGGTATTCCCGCTGTGTCCCTCTGGTTTCTAGAAGGTGGAGAAATCGTTTTGTGAATATATATCTATATATATACATATATAAATATATATACATATACACGTATATATATATATATATATACATATATATATATATATATATACGTGTATATATTTTAATATAAATAATTTTTAGTCCAAAAATGTATTACAATATTCTATAATTAAACAATAAATATGTTCTATTTTGTAAACTTTTAAACATTAAATTATATATATATATATATATATATATTCATCCAAACGCCCTTGCGCTCAGGAATGCACTCGACAATGCTCTCACAGTGATGGCCTCGATGCAGCACGCATTCCCTCCGTCCATAAAATATAACCATGCCCGACGCGCTTCGAGGCCAACGTCTCTTAGTCATGGGCTTTACACAGAGGCATAGAAAGGCTCAGCTGTTTGTTACTCAAATTTATTACGAGAAACCGCCTTTAGTGGGCGTGGCTTACAGTAAACGCCACATTGCAAGCTGGTTAATGCAGTCCAACAGGTAAGTGCAGTGTACATCCTTTAGTAGGCTCCATGCCTCTGTGTAGATTAACAGTTTTTAATATCCTTTAGTAGGTAAGGACTTCTGGCATCGCGCGCTTCCTTTTGCAACAGAACATTGTGCCTCATGGAAAGGAATCATTGTCCTGCACAGCCTTTCACCCAATTGTAAAATGGTGCACCTCCTGTTTCCGCGGCTCGGGCATCCGCGTATAATTGTATTCATCCAAACGCCCTTGCGCTCAGGAATGCACTCGACAATGCTCTCACAGTGATGGCCTCGATGCAGCACGCATTCCCTCCGTCCATAAAATATAACCATGCCCGACGCGTTTCGAGGCCAACGCCTCTTAGTCATGGGCTTTACACAGAGGCATAGAAAGGCTCACCTGTTTGTTACTCAAATTTATTACGAGAAACCGCCTTTAGTGGGCGTGGCTTACAGTAAACGCCACATTGCAAGCTGGTTAATGCAGTCCAACAGGTAAGTGCAGTGTACATCCTTTAGTAGGCTCCATGCCTCTGTGTAGATTAACAGTTTTTAATATCCTTTAGTAGGTAAGGACTTCTGGCATATATATATATATATATATATATATATATATATATATATAACTATTTGAAATAATATTTCACCTTATTTCATTTGAGGATTTATTTTAAGTCCCTACCTTTGTTATTTTGTATGGGAGGGTGTTGCAGTATCAGTGGTTGCCCATATGTCCTGCTGAACTTTCTACTGTTTCCTTTTTTAATCAGTAGTAACTCACACTTGTAATTTTGGCTCCACTACCCTTTTCTGGAGGTGGAGACATATAAGTCTACACTTTTGAGTAACTTTACACTAGGCTTTTGTGAATGGCCAAAAGTTGTAAAGTTACTAATAAGTGTAAAAGTAAATGGCACTTATAAATAACTCACGTTTAAGTTGCCTTTGTGAATAGCCCTGGGTAGTTTTAAAAAATGTTTCTTTAACGCCTTCGCTGCGAGCGGAATTCCAGCCAGGTGCTGGACATTCCATTCGCGGGCGTGGTCGTGACGAGCTCAGCTCGTCATGCGCACAGCCCGACCGCGCAGCATGACGAGCTGAGCTCGTCATGAGCAAGGAAGGGGTTAATTTACCATAACCATATTTCAGACTAGAAGCACTAAGTTGTTTTTGGGGGGAACCAACAATGTGCAGAAATTGGCAAGCAATATATTTCTGACACCCTATTAATAACCGCATTTTTGTTTTCAGACAATTCATTATTTTTATGCAAGGACATGATAAATAGAATCCACATTACACTTCTCTTACAGTACATAGTATGCTGGAGATGCTTATAAAGACCACGATTGCAAACAGATTAAGAAAACCATACAGTCAAGGAACACCATAACCTGCCTTAACCAGTTGAGCTAAGCAAAAAAGCATGGTGATGACTCAGCATACCAAACTATAAAGCAAGATTGATATAGGTCTCTGTGGCTACGAGGTTACCATGATACATAATATGGTATCCATAAAACATATCATGGGAAAGAGACAAATAAAAGGAAAGAGAGAAAAGGAGCCCGAGTAGAACGGGGGAAGATGATAACGAAAGGTAGAGAGAGAAAAGATAATTCTGCACTATAGTAATCCGACAGGACAACCAACAACCATATTCGGTAATACCAGTAGGAACAGGGGATGTCAGTAAATAACAATTGAACCTTATTGTTCAAGAGAGCACCTAAGGTGGTTTGCTTTTCTGTAGATATTTATCAAAGGATTCCCAAAGACGTCTAGCGCTGGAAGCATTGTGCAATTTTGCATCCAATATGTTATCCACACCTCTGACGGAACACATCATATTTCACCATTTTTCAAAGGAGCTCACCCAGCTTAGTCTCCAGTCTGAAAGTATCACCTTGGTGCCCAGTGACAGTAGTAGGTCGATCAGCATTGAGTTCTGCTCAGTGACAATCTCTGATTTGGTGAGGGGGTGTTTGAGTGCAAGCAAAGGGCAACAGTCAAAAAGTTGTGTTGCTCGGATATGAATTTACCTTGCAAAAATGATAAAGACATTTGGCAAAACAGGAACAAGTTGATTTAATTAAATGCAGTGGCTGGGACAGCAGTAACAGAGTCGTATCTGAAGACTGTCTCGATGTACAGAGGTTTTGACCGGCATTATATACAGTTCTTGAAGTACAATAAACTGAGGAGACTTCAATTTAGCAACTGCGCTTTTCAATCTCAAAAATTTATAGAAATTTATGTCTGGTAAATCGAATGTCATGCATAGGGCCGAGAACGGGATAGGATATAATCAGGTACCTAAATCCCCTATATAGCTAATACCCTTCCTCGCCCATGATTCCCAGAACACCGACCTCCCATCTAATTTAATCCTATGATTATGTCACAGATAGGACATTGTTAAACCTGCCACTGTATCCATTATTATGGATCTCAAATGTTCCAAAGGGAGTCTGGCTAAATTGTGTATGGAGAGGGTGATGCAGAGAGGTAAAGGATATGATAACTGGGCCTCTATATTAAGCCGGGGGTAGGTCTTGTGTATCTGGAACCACCAGGACCCTTGAGAAGTCAAGAATGCTTGTTGGTATTGGGGGTAGTCAGGAAGGTTCAGACCCCCAGAGGTTTTACTCATCTTCAATGTAATCATGGAGATTCTTGCTTTCTTGCTTTCTTGACCTTCCATATATATATATTCACTGAAAAAACTATAGGTTTAGGGCACGTTATAGTTAGAAATTAGCATTTAAAAACCTTTGAAATTCACTGAAAAAACCATACGTTTCAGGCACGTTATAGTTAGAAATTAGCATTTAAAAAACCTTAGAAATTCACTGAAAAAACCATAGGTTTTAGGGAAAGTTATAGTTAGTTGCACATTTCACTCGTACAAAACCATAGAAATTCCCCCGTTATAGTTAGTTCAGCTAACTATAACTCGTGCCCCCACAATGCACTGCTGATGACGTCACATATTACATCACTCATGACATGGTCAGTGACATCACTGATGACATTACTGATGACATCACTGATGACATCATCCAGTGACTGTGTGTTTCTGTAAAGTTTAAATATGTTTAATATATATAGGGAAAGGCGTATTGAAGAATGAGTGGGTGTCTAAGTGTCTGAATGGATGATTTAGTAGGTGCATGACTGACTCTATAAGTGAGTGATTAAACGTATCTTACTGAATGCATGGGTTAGTGACTAAACTGTGTGAATGTCTGTATCCGTCTGTCTGTTGGTGTGTAAGCGGCTGCATGGGTTTGCGAATAGCTACATGAGTGTCTATATGGGTTATTGATTTGTTGTCTGAGTATCTGTATGGGTGCCTGAGTGTTTGTGTGGGTGGGGTGTGTGTGACTGTGCATAGATGTGTGAGTGGGTGATTCACTGGGTGCATGTTTTCAAGAGTGCATCTGTGATGGACTGTATGGGTGGGTGAGTGTGTGTATGGCTGTGTTAGTGAGTAAATGTATATCTCAGTGGTACATGTGTGAGTAACTACATATGTGAAAGGCAGTATATATGTGTGTTGGAGTATATAAATGGCTATAAGTGAGAGTGGCTGTATGGATGAGTGTGTGCTTGTATCAGTGATTGTATAAGAGCGTAAGAATGTGCTAGTATTTGTATGAGTAAGTGAGCTGGTGTGTGTATAACCGTACAGGTAAGTAAATGGGAGTGTGATTAATTATTTGCACGACTGACTAGGTGTGTGAGTACCTCTATGGATGAGTGGCGGTGTGTGAGTGTCTATATAGGTGTATGAGTGCATATGATAGTCCTGTACTGAGTGACCATAAGTATGAGTGATTGTACGGGTGAGTGAGTAAATGTGTGTGTAGACCTAATAATCAGTGAGTGGTTATGTAGTTATTGGTGTTGGAGTGTCTATGGTTTTGAGAATGGCAGTCTGTAATTTAGAGTGGGTATATCAAAGGTTATATTAGGGTGTGAGAAGATGCATCAAATTATGACATGGATGATGTCATCAGTGATGTCATCAGTGATGTCATCAGTGATGTCATCAGTGATGTCACTGACCATGTCATGAGTAATGTAATATGTGACATCATCAGCAGTGCATTGCGGGGGCGCGAGTTATAGTTAGCTGAACTAACTATAACGGGGGAATTTCTATGGTTTTGTACGAGTGAAATGTGCAACTAACTATAACTTTCCCTAAACCCTATGGTTTTTTCGGTGAATTTCTAAGGTTTTTTAAATGCTAATTTCTAACTATAACGTGCCTGAAACGTATGGTTTTTTCAGTAAATTTCAAAGGTTTTTTAAATGCTAATTTCTAACTATAACGTGCCTGAAACCTATGGTTTTTTCAGTGAATTTCAAAGGTTTTTCAAATGCTAATTTCTAACTATGCCTACAGAGGTCGGACATGTGAAGAAAGAAGAAAAAACGCACAGAAAGAAGCAAAAGAAATGCAGAAAGAAGCAACAGAAGTCCACAAAGACGAAGAAAAGTGCAGGAAGAAGCAAGACATGTGCAGAAAGAACCAACAGAGGAGCAGAAAGAGGCCTTGTTGCAAAATCATCCTGTGCCCACATCTTTTTCAGACGGGTACTGGTGGTAACTGACTCTGACTAACCAGGCCTAGAGCCAGAGCTATGCTAAAAGTCACTTAGAATACAGTGAAAACACCTACATACACTGGGGAACACTATGCGTTGGGGTACCCCTGTGATTAGAATGACCTCCTCTGTAAGGCCCTAGTATATAATAGGGCAGGGGGATTAAAACTACCTCTTAAAACGCCCTACGGGGCGCATTTGCACAGTGGTGAAGGGAGGGGGGGGCCTGAGGTGACATGTGTGCAAACATGCCCTTTGGCCGTTTTAAGTTGGGAGATTAAGTCCCCTTGAATCCTGATGGTCCCTGGGGTCCAACTAGCCAACCAGGTACCTCCAGTAAGAGCCACAGCGCTGCGTTGCAGAGAGGTGTAAAAAGGTGCATGGCCTGGACCACCTCTCTGCAACGCAGCACAGTGGCGCTTACTGGAAGCACCTGGTGGGCTAGTTGGCCCCCAGGGACCCTCAGGATTGAAGGGGAATTAATTCCCCACCTTAAAACGCGCCACTGGGCCTGTTTGCACACATGTCACATCAGGCCCCGCCCCCTCCCTTCACCACTGTGCAAACGCACCCTGTGGTGCGTTTTAAGTTGGGGGATTAAGTCCCCATGAATCCTGAGGGTCCCTGGGGGCCAACAAGCCCACCAGGTCCCTCCAGTAAGCGCCACAGAGCTGCGTTGCAGAGAGGTGTAAAAAGGGGCGTGGCCTGGACCACCTCTCTGCAACACAGCCCTGTGGCGCTTACTGGAGGTACCTGGTGGGCTAGTTGGCCCCCAGGGACCCCCAGTATTCAAGGGGAATTAATTTCCCAACTTAAAACGCGCCACAGGGCGCGTTTGCAGTGTTGCTGGGAGGGGGCGGGGCCTCGGCGATGCCGGTATTTTTATTTTATTTTTAAAGAAGGGGGGCTGTGTGGCCCCCCTTCCTTTCCTATTTTGTGGGCCCTGGGGACCCCATCCCCAGGGCCTGGCCCCATTTAAAAAAAAAAAAAAATGTAAATGGGAGGGGGGCCGCGTGTGCCCCCCTCCCGTGGCCAAATCTGGCCCCGGGGACCCCATCCCCCGGGGCATGGCCAAACATCTTGTTTTTTTATAGGAAGGGGGGGCTGCATGGGCCCCCCCTCCTAAGGCCTCTATTGGCCCTGGGGACCCCATCCCCCGGGGCCCGCCTTTATTTATTATTTTTGTTGGGGGAGGGGGGCTGCGTGGCCCCCTCCCGGGCCACTTCTGGCCTGGCCATCCTTTTTTTTTTTTTTGTGAGGAGGGCCTCGTGGCCCCCCTCCCGGGCCACTTCTAGCCCCGGGGACCCCATCCCCCGGGGCTGACCCTCTCCTTTGGGGACCGTGGGGGGAGCCCCAATGCCCCCACGGTCCCTGCCGGCTCCCCGCCTCCTGCGGGAGCCGGCATTGCTTTTCCACATGGGGAGCTGCTAACATGCAGCTCCCCTTGTGGAAAAGCAATCTGCTTTGCTTCATTGAAGCGAGAGCAGGTTTCCCGCCCTGTCATTGCAAACAGCAGTGTCCCGGGGGTGGGCACCCCGGGACACTGCAGGAGCCGGCCCTGGGGGGTGGCGGTCCCCAGGGCCATCACAGGCTCCAGGAGGGGGGCCGCGCGGCCCCCCTCCCATCACATGCACAGCCCCGGGGAGGTGGTGGTCCCCGGGGCTCGGGGGTCCGTCACGGACCCCCAAATTTGAATAATTAGTGCCCCGGGGAGGTGGCGGTCCCTGGGGCGTGTGGGGGGGCTCGAGCCCCCCCACACAGGTATTTTTAAACAAATGAGAGCCCCGGGGGGTGGCGGTCCCCGGGGCTTGGGGGGGCTTGGAGGCCCCCCACACATAACAAAACAAAGCCCCGGGGGGTGGCGGTCCCCGGGGCTGCGGGGGGGCCGTGAGCCCCCGCAAATATTTATGGAAAGCCCCGGGGGGTGGCAGTCCCCGGGGCTGCGGGGGCCTCCCTGGGCCCCTGCTGTTAAATTTTCACATGCCCCCGGGACTTGGCCCACCCGGGGGCTAAATAATAACGAAGCGCGGAAGCCTGCGCTTCGTTTTTTTTTTATTTTCGCGGCCGGATTCGCGCACCTAGCGCGAATTCGGCCGATTTTTTTTTTTTTTTAAAAATGTTTTTTTGGGCCCTGTGGGTCCTTGTGGGACCCCCTGAGCAGGCATGGGGGGTCATGGTGTTTCTACCCTGCCCCCTTTTCTTGTTTTGCGCCTTAGTTTTTCTCTTTTCTTGTGCCTCGGTTCTACCGAGACACAAGATGGCTGCCAACACTTCCTGGTTTGGAGTGTTGACAGCCAATTAGCATGAAGCTCGTGATCGGGAGGGTGCGCGGATCCACCGCGGCCATAGATATCGAAACTTTTATTTTTTTAATTTCTCAGGAACTACAGAACGGATTTACACCATTTTAAAAAAGGGCACTTTCTGAACCAAGCACTACCTTTTTGCAAAATTTGGTGTAATTCCGTTCAGCAGTTCGGGCTGTAGCCATGGCTAAAGTTTCCTATGGGAATTAACATGGAGAAAACACGTTTTGGGACCCCCCTTTTTTCTCGGCCCCTGCTTGATGAATCACCCCGAAACTTTCAGGATAGGAGCTGACCGGAGTGCCCCACTAGTTTTGAAAATTTTGCGAAGATTCGTCATCCGGCGCCAAAGTTATTGGGAAAAGAAAAACGCTTTTCCTATGGAAACTAGGTCCTAACTATAACTATCTACTGACGACCGCCAGTAGATAATATATATATATATATATATATATATATATATATATATATATATATATATATATATATATATAATACATATATATATAAATACATATATATATATATATATATATATATATATATATATATATATATATATATATATATATATATATAGAGAGAGATCCACTGATTTGAAAAAGGAAGGGGAAAGGGACACCAGCAGGATACTGGAAATAAAATTGACTAAAGGTGAAACCATCATTTTATCGGTGTCCGCCCGACCACATCAGGAAATCTTTTTGGGAGACCATGTGTTATGTAGGTCTTTTATTTTGGTGAGGGTTTTACATTCATTTATGGATACGGATTGTTTGAGATCCTTACCAAACCAGATACCCAGGTTATTCGTATGCATCTGGTTGCCACATCAGGCCCAAGTCACCAATAACTGCTCGAGTACAGTGGGCATTTAAGGGGAAAATCTCGGTTTTGCCCCTGTTGAAAGAGTAACCCACTACTAGTGAGTATCTCTTGATCTCCTTCATAATGATGGAACTAGTCCGTGGTACTTCCTCGGTAAACAAAAGAAAATTGTCAGCATAGGTTGCCACCACTTGTCTGCCTGAACTAAAATTGATACCTGTAATATCTGGGGTTATCCCTTAGTGAAGAGATCAATGGCTCAATAACCAAAAGAAAAAGAAGGGGGGAGAGCGGACAGCCCTGTCCATTCCCTTGTGACAAAGAAAATGATTGAGATAGGTGGCCATTGACCCTGATCTGTGCTGTCAGGTTGGAGTAAAGTGCCATAGTCATATGTATAAAATCTTCCTCCAGGAGGTATTTGTGTAGGGCTGCTTGCAAAAATGAACAGGAGAACTTGTTGAAGGCCTTCTCTGCTTCTAATGCAAGTGCAGCTGTCGGTGTAAGGGTGAGTTTTGCTTTTTCCAAGATATGGCAAAACATTCTTTTTTTAAATATCTTTTATTGATTATACAGTATCATCAAAGAACAATTCTTACATATCATGTATTGCAGGATGACTGAATAATCGTTAACACTTAAAACAAGTTTGTAGCCCCTTATTCCTATCCCCTGTACATATTTATGTCTTAGCTACAGATATATATGTGACCTTTCAGTATCGCATTATTCAGTTCATCATCTTCATGGCCCAACTGTTCCTTCCCCAGGCACAATTTGGCATATCTCACTTTATACTGGAGCAGCTATGTTGTGTAGTTCCTATAAGACCTAGATAGGATCTGTGCGTTTAGGCAACATACACTGCGGGACTGATGTCCAGACTGATTCCAGACACCCCCACCGGGTATGTTAGCCTGTGTACCAGCTAGCTCGCAATGCCACTATAACCTCCTCTTGCCAAGGAGAGAATAGTTCTTGGCAACTATCGAACATGACAACCCTGATCCCTCAGGACCGTGGAAACAGTAACTTACTTATCGCTCAGTCACTCGTGCTCACTTGTTCTCAGAGAGATACACAGAAATAAACGGTTGGGACGTTTTTCAATAAGCATTTATTGAGCAGTCGTTATTCTTGCATAAAATAAGTGTACTGAAATCACCAGTAGACAGTAGCATATATAAATGAGTAGCAGCACTAAGAAAGTAAACAGATGGTAGGTTTCTACCATTTTGCTAAAATCATAACAACAGGCAAATATATAAAATACATGGCAATAAAATGCGGACTCCTACGATGCACCCTAACTAGATGTACCTAAATGTACCTAGCATGTGAGTAGGTGTAAAGCCAAGAATCCCTCTAGGATAAAGCCAACCCCATTACCTGACTGCGGGACCCCGTTCTGGTCTCGAGCTGAACACCCCGCAAGGGATGTCAGACCACTGCGAGCTGGAGTATCTGCATGCAGGAACCTCAGTGTCTTGCGTCAGTGTGTCGGCCGGGAAGTCCTGATCTCCTCTCCCTACCTCGGCAAGATGTGATGTTTATATAACCAAAGGTATCCCCAGGGGTTCTACCTTGCTGTGCCAGTGTCGGACTTAGGATGACGTCGGGAATGAACTTTATACACAGTTATTATGCAGGAGATGGTGGACCTGCTGTGTTCCAAGAAACTAAGAATCCTCATGCATAATTTATGAGGCCAGTGTTCAGGGAAAACCCTACGTACTGTGTATAGTATTGTAACTAGGCAAAAGGTCAGTCCCTCAAATCTGTTATGTATGTAGTATAGGAGAGAATGTAGGTGAAGGGTTATGATGTTACCTGGACGTATATCGGGGTACCTATATGAAATATAACACCCACTCCTCATCCGACTGAACGACACAACTAAATTCTAGCATACTACCAAGGCGTCTAGAGGTTTGTACGCAACAAATAATAAAAACATTTTTAAGAGAAGTTAAAAAAGCATTAAAAACCCCTTTAAAAGTGTTCTACAAAAAAAAAATCATTCAAGTAGTATTTGCTCTAAAGTGTCCGTTTATATAGTCCGAACAACTACAAGCATCTGAAAGCCATGCAGGTCAAAAGGTTTCAATTTGGAATTTCGTAAAAAGGTAAAAAGCAAAATCATCCCAGCGTGCAACATGTCAAATGTTTATGTGTCCTTGCTGGTAGACGCAACATTGCTGCTGTCTGCATACGCAGCTGACGATCCCTGTAACACCTCACAAAGAATGTCAATTGAGCACAGATGATCTTCCGTGCTGCCTGCAGCAGATGCCGGGGCAGCCTGTGCCACATCCAAGGCCTGAGTGTTGGAGGAGCCGGTGTCCATACCAACAGGAGCAGAAACTACCTGTGGTGGCTCTAAGAATGCTGCCAACAACAAGGGAATGCGCTGATGACACTGCAGAACATGGGCCATTATCGGGTCCAGTAAAGCATCAACATCCGGTGGCGCAACCGATGGAAGTGTCAGACAGAGGTCCAACACGCATTCTTCTCCACAGAACAGGCATCGGAGAACAGGTAGGACACAGTCTATCCAGACTGGTCTAAATGACAGGAACCAAGAGGCGCTCAGTTCCCGTAGGCGAGGTGTGCCCAGATGTTGTACCATGCGATCACGGTATTTGCGCTCCAGTAGTGCTGTTGTTATCTCCTTGGTGGCTGGGACGTCCATTGCGTAGCAGAAAGGTAACAATCAGAATTCCTTCTATTAGAAACAGGATCAGCGGAAGCCCTCGAAAAATGCTTCCAAAGACGGAATGTATAAAGTTTGGTATAACTCCGAGGACCGTCTGAAAGGTCCTTAACATTCCAGAACCTATGGTCTTAAATAGGTGTACAATACCTGTCGTATCAGACATGTTAAAGATACGACTTACCATTTCTGTGAAATGGAAGGGGCAGTTTGTACGTATAAGTGCCTGTATCTCTGCTGAGGACCTTGCGGTCTGGAGATCAAAAGTCTCCCAGGCGGAGGTTAAGGGCACGGTTTGCTGTAAAAGCATGGCTTTCATTCTGCTCAGAGTATCAAACCGTATAAAGGGAACATTTAGCGAAGGCCATAACGGCGCCTCCCTGACTGTATGTGTTGGTGGAAACAATACTTGTATACAACAAGTAACCCTGGAGCTCACGGTGACTAGATATGCGATGCCCGGAAGCATCCCACAACAACCTTGATCATTCAGCATCAAGTAACTCCCATTCGAGAGAAGCCTGAACACCGGATTAATCACAGCTGCCGGGGTACTTCTTAAATGACAGGACAAGTTTGCCACAGACCCATTACAAGCCCCGTGTAGCATAATATCCTGGCATATGAAAGATCCACTTAATGCGTTCTCGCAGTTAGTTCCGCTTAGAAGCACTTCCAGATCCCCACTCCTACATCAATCAATCAATCAATCATTTGTATAGCGCGCTACTCACCCGGATGGTCTCAAGGCGCTTGGGGGAGGGGGGTCCGCTACTGTTCGAACAGCCAGGTCTTGAGTTGCTTCCTGAAGGAGAGGTGGTCTTGGGTAAGGCGGAGGTGGATGGGTAGGGAGTTCCACGTCTTGGCAGCCAGGTAGGAGAAGGATCTTCCTCCCGTTGTGGCTCTTCGGATGCGGGGGACGGCGGCGAGGGCGTGGTTGGTCGATCGTAGCTGGCGGGTGGGAGTGTAGAAGGTCAGACGGTCGTTGAGGTATCTGGGGCCTTGGTTGTGGAGGGCTTTGTGTGCGTGGGTGAGGAGTCGGAACGTGATTCTCTTGCTGACTGGGAGCCAGTGCAGGTCTCTCAGGTGTCTGGCGATGTGGCTGTGTCGGGGGATGTCTAGGATGAGTCAAGCTGCAGCGTTCTGGATGCGTTGGAGTCTTTTTTGAAGTTTGGCTGTGGTTCCGGCGTAGAGGGAGTTGCCGTAGTCCAGTCGGCTGGTGACGAGGGCCTGGGTGACCGTCTTCCTGGTTTCGGTGGGGATCCACCGGAAGATCTTGCGCAGCATGCGTAGGATGTTGAAGCAAGACGAGGAGACGGCGTTGACTTGTCGGGTCATTGAGAGGGAGGAGTCCAGGATGAAGCCCAGGTTGCGTGCGTGGTCCGTTGGTTTGGGTGCGTTGCCCAGGGCAGGGGGCCACCAGGAGTCGTCCCAGGCAGAGGGTGATGATCCTAGGATGAGGACTTCCGTCTTATCTGAGTTCAGTTTCAGGCGGCTGTTCCTCATCCACTCGGCTACGTCCTTCATCCCTTCATGTAGGTTGGTTCTGGCGGTTGTGGGGTCGTTGGTGAGGGAGAGGATCAGCTGGGTGTCGTCGGCGTAGGAGATGATGTTGAGGTTGTGTTGGCGTGCGATGGCTGCGAGGGGGCTCATGTAGACGTTGAAGAGGGTGGGGCTGAGTGATGATCCTTGTGGTACGCCGCAGATGACTTCGGTGGCCTCGGAACTGAACGGGGAGGCGGACTCTCTGGGTTCTTCCGGCGAGGAAGGAGATGATCCACTCCAGTGCCTTCTCTTGGATTCCGACGTTGTTCAGGCGTTGCACTAGGGTGCGGTGGCAGACTGTGTCGAACGCTGCGGAGAGGTCCAGGAGGATGAGGGCCGCTGTTTCCCGTTGTCGAGCAGGGCTCGGATGTCGTCGGTGGCTGCGATGAGGGCGGTCTCGGTGCTGTGGTTGGCCCGGAAGCCGGACTGCGAGTGGTCGAGGGATCCATTCGTCTCGAGGAAGGCGGCCAGTTGTCTGTTGACGGTCTTCTCGATGACTTTGGCAGGAAAAGGAAGGAGCGAGATGGGGCGGTAGTTTTTGAGGTCGGTGGGGTCCGCTGACGGTTTCTTCAGTAGGGCGCTGAGTTCGGCGTGCTTCCAGCTCTCTGGGAAGGTGGCGGTGTCGAAGGAGGTGTTGATGATGTCCCGGAGGTGGGGTGCGATGACGGCGTCGGCCTTGTTGAAGACGTGGTGAGGGCAGGGGTCGGTAGGTGATCCGGAGTGGATGGAGTTCATCGTGCGGATAGTGTCTTCGGTGTTGATCGGGGTCCAGGCTCGGAGGGTGGAGGTGGGGGACGTTGGAACGGTCGTAGGGTACGTCGGCTGTGTGCTGAAACTGTTGTGTATGTCTGCGATCTTGCTGTGGAAGAACGAGGCGAGCGAGTTGCAGAGGTCTTGCGAGGGAGTGATGTCGTTGTTTCCGGCGCTGGGGTTCGAGAGCTCTTTGACGATGATGAAGAGTTCCTTGCTGTTGTGGGCGTTGTTGTCCAGTCGTTCCTTGAATGCGGTTTTCTTGGTGGTGTGGATCAGCTGGTGGTGTTTTCGGGTGGCGTGCTTGAGGGTGGTCATGTTGTCTGCAGTCGGGTCTCTGCGCCATGCTTTCTCGAGGGCCCGGCAGTTCTTCTTGGATTTCTTGAGTTCGTCGGTGAACCAGGATGCTTTCTTGTTGCCGTGTCTGACTGGGGGTCTTCAATGGGGCGAGGTCGTCTGCGCAGTTGGTGATCCATCTTGTGAGGTTGCTGGCGGCTTGGTTGGGGTTCGTTGAGCTGGCGGGAGGGTTCTGGCTCAGGGATGTGGTGAGTTGGTCGGTGGTGATCTTGTTCCAGCTTCTGCGCGGAAACTGTTGCGTGTGGTGGTGCGTGGTGGTCCTGCTGAAGCTGAAGTGGACGCAGCTGTGGTCTGTCCAGTGGAGTCCGGTGGTGTGGCTGAAGGAGATGTCCTTACTGGAGGAGAAGACGGGGTCAAGCGTGTGGCCGGCGTGGTGTGTGGGGGTGGTCACCAGTTGCTTGAGTCCGAGGTTGGCGAGGTTGTCCAGCAGGGTGGTGGTGTTGCGATCGTTGTTGTTCTCTAGGTGGAAGTTGAGGTCCCCAAGGAGGATGTAGTCAGCCGAGGGGAGGGCGTGCGGGCTGATGAGGTCGGCGATGTCTTCGCTGAATTGTGTGCGTGGTCCTGGGGGTCTGTAGATGAGGGTGCCTCTGAGGGTGGTCTTGGGGTCGGTGTGTATCTGGAAGTGCAGGTGTTCGCCGGCTGTGAAGGTGTCGTCGGAGTTGGTCGTGATGTGGATGGTGTTCTTGTGGACGATGGCGATGCCTCCTCCGGTCTGGTTGGCGCGGTCCCTTCGGGTGATCTTGTATCCGTCCGGGATGGCGATGGCGATGTCGGGCGCTGAGGAGGCGTTCATCCATGTTTCCGTGAGGAAAGCGACGTCTGGTGATGTGGAGTCGAGCAGGTTCCAGAGTTCCACGGCGTGTCTGTGGATGGAGCGGGTGTTGAGCAGGATGCACTTCAGGTGGTTCCTGCTGGTGCTTGGCTTGGCGGGTGCGGTGCAGGTCCGGAGGCAGGAGAACTTGCAGGATTGGCAGGCGAAGGGTCCGTGGGTGCGACCTGGGGTGGCACGGTGGCAGCCGGGGATACGGCCGGTGTTGAGTGCGTTGAGGGTGGCGGTGTCGTAAGTCCGGTGGGTGGGTTGGCTGCTGCGGGGGCCAGGGGGTTTGGCGCTGGGCGCGGTCCAGGCGCGGACGGGCGCAGACGGGCTTGCCTTAGGCGCGCCTTCGGCGCGCCAGCGGCGCAGCGGCCGCCATTTATGGGGAGGTGGGAGGGAGGAGCAGCTGGGAGGCGGGAGGCAGGGGCAGCGAATGGGCAGTCAGGGGGGCGGGGCCGCAGGGGACGCAGCGGCGGGAATGGCGGGAGGCAGCGGGGCACAAAAGGAAAATGGGGAGAGAAAACAGACAAAAATACAGGCACAACGCAAATGGGGCAGCGAGGGGCACAGAAAGGAAAATGGGGGAGAAAACAGACAAAAATACAGGCACAACGCAAATGGGGCAGCGAGGGGCACAGAAAGGAAAATGGGGGAGAAAACAGACAAAAATACAGGCACAACGCAAATGGGGCAGCGAGGGGCACAGAAAGGAAAATGGGGGAGAAAACAGACAAAAATACAGGCACAACGCAAATGGGGCAGCGAGGGGCACAGAAAGGAAAATGGGGAGAGAAAACAGACAAAAGTACAGGCACAACGCAAATGGGGCAGCGAGGGGCACAGAAAGGAAAATGGGGGAGAAAACAGACAAAAATACAGGCACAACGCAAATGGGGCAGCGAGGGGCACAGAAAGGAAAATGGGGGAGAAAGCAGACAAAAATACAGGCACAACGCAAATGGGGCAGCGAGGGGCACAGAAAGGAAAATGGGGGAGAAAACAGACAAAAATACAGGCACAACGCAAATGGGGCAGCGAGGGGCACAGAAAGGAAAATGGGGGAGAAAACAGACAAAAATACAGGCACAACGCAAATGGGGCAGCGAGGGGCACAGAAAGGAAAATGGGGGAGAAAACAGACAAAAATACAGGCACAACGCAAATGGGGCAGCGAGGGGCACAGAAAGGAAAATGGGGGAGAAAACAGACTAAAATACAGGCACAACGCAAATGGGGCAGCGAGGGGCACAGAAAGGAAAATGGGGGAGAAAACAGACAAAAATACAGGCACAACGCAAATGGGGCAGCGAGGGGCACAGAAAGGAAAATGGGGGAGAAAACAGACAAAAATACAGGCACAACGCAAATGGGGCAGCGAGGGGCACAGAAAGGAAAATGGGGGAGAAAACAGACAAAAATACAGGCACAACGCAAATGGGGCAGCGAGGGGCACAGAAAGGAAAATGGGGAGAGAAAACAAACAAAAGTACAGGCACAACGCAAATGGGGCAGCGAGGGGCACAGAAAGGAAAATGGGGGGAGAAAACAGACAAAAATACAGGCACAACGCAAATGGGGCAGCGAGGGGCACAGAAAGGAAAATGGGGGAGAAAACAGACAAAAATACAGGCACAACGCAAATGGGGCAGCGAGGGGCACAGAAAGGAAAATGGGGGGAGAAAACAGACAAAAATACAGGCACAACGCAAATGGGGCAGCGAGGGGCACAGAAAGGAAAATGGGGGAGAAAACAGACAAAAATACAGGCACAACGCAAATGGGGCAGCGAGGGGCACAGAAAGGAAAATGGGGGAGAAAACAGACAAAAATACAGGCACAACGCAAATGGGGCAGCGAGGGGCACAGAAAGGAAAATGGGGGAGAAAACAGACAAAAATACAGGCACAACGCAAATGGGGCAGCGAGGGGCACAGAAAGGAAAATGGGGGAGAAAACAGACAAAAATACAGGCACAACGCAAATGGGGCAGCGAGGGGCACAGAAAGGAAAATGGGGAGACAAGCAAAGAAATACGGGCACCGAGGCCACAGGCGGAAGGGCGATCTTACCAGCAGCAGCAGTGGGCGGACAACACAGGCGGAGCTGTGTGGTGGGGGAGCGACCTACCTGGCAAGGTCAAGGGTCGCTCCCCCACCACATCGAAATCTGTATGGTAAATCCCAGGATTCCTTGATGAATTCCTTACCCATTTTTTCATATCTGCCTGCCTATTGCTGTTCTCGGGCAATACTGAAACTGGAAAGTTGCGACCGGTAATGTTATATGGCCGTGGATTAACCAGGGACGGTGACTCTGCCACAGTAAAGGGTAACTTATCCAGCTTTTCAATACGCAGCATTGTATATTTTGCTCCCCTCTGTGCCGTTTTGATCTGTTTTTCTGTTAGATTGTATGCAGAAAACAAGGACGTACTGTTGATAAAACGCCAAGGCACATAACCTGTCGATGTAGGAATCCGGCGAAAACCGCGGTTAGCGCGGCTTTAATTATCGCTTTGCGTGTTTGGGGCCGGGTTGTAAATACAGCGGTGTTTCCTTAGCGACTTTTTTCATGTTGGTTTTCGAGGGAACGCCTATTTTGCATCTGATTAGCGATGTATATTGCTAAGATGCGAGGCGGCAGCTAACATGCGCTAATGCATGTTAGCGCCGCCTTAATGAATGTGCGATGTGTAAATCGCCGCTTTTACGGCGCTATGTGCCGGGAAAGCGGCGATAATGCCCTTGTTAATATGCCCCTAAGTCTTTCTGAGAAAGTTAAAAAAGTCTTTGATCCGTTGTTTGCGAGAAATTTAGGCTGGCGTCGTTTCAGGTTCACTTGGATCCAATGAAGGGTATCAAAGTCTGCACTGTATTGTTGCTTACTTCCAATGGCCGGTTGAGCAGATCCGTTGGTGTAAATTATGTATTCATACCGATCTAGAGGCATTATTTCATTTGGTAGAGGACATTCTTGTTCGTATTGCAGGAATGCTTGTGTTTTTAGACTAGGGTCATATCTGTATTCTACATCTGTTGCAGTGAGAGAATTAGCCCACTGTATCCATCTTGGATGTAATGCTTTCGAATTTGGGACACTTGCCTTTGTGGCAGCCTCTAAGGCCGGTACCGGGGTTACGACAATTATTCGTTTCCCTTGAGCCAGTGCTCTTTCTCTCACTACAGCAGTCTGTACTGCTGTTAGAATTTTTTCTGTGGGTGCAAAACGCATTTCAGCGTTGGTGTATAAGTGCGATTTATATGCAATTGGTACTGTTTCCCCTTCATTGAAGGTTAAGTAAATGTAACCTGATTGACCTGCGACTACCCGGATTACCAGGTTGCGTACGTTTACGCATGTCTGTAAGTGTTTTGATGATATATCAGCTTGTAGGGAACGAAGTATATTTGTGTGTTCCTGAGTCCATTGTCTAACTGAAAAGTCTGGTCTTATGAGGTCGTAGAAAGGTTTTACTCTCTCTGCGTAATTCAAAATGTATGTTCTGCCAAAATTCAAAAATCCCAGTATGGACTGTAAATTTTTTAATGATTTTGGAGGTTGGCGCAATGCGCACTTTTCTCAAAAGTGGGCTGCCAGGCTTCTGCCTTCACTTGAAAGCTCATATCCCAAAAATAGGACATTGAGGTGGGCTATCTTTGATTTTTTTAAATGAAATTTGTAGCCCTCAGAGGCGAAACCCGAAATTATGGTGCTCACCCTGGTCAAGTGTTCCTCTAAGTCATCATCCGTTAGATAAATGTCATCTACATAGGATAATGCTTCCTCATCCAGATTCTGTAGTAACTCAGTTACCCTTCTTGAGAATAACCCTGGGCTGTTCTTATACCCTTGGGGGAGTCGACAAAATTGATGCTGGGACCCTAACGCTGAGAAGGCTGTCAAATATCTACTTTCAGGCGCTATGTTTTGGCAGAAAAATCCATTTGAGATATCTAATGTTGTTTTGTATTTTTTTCGCACAATGTTATTCATTAATGCAGCACTGTGTGCATTCTGAACTGCAAATGTCTTTGTACATGAGTTTAGGTGTCTATAATCTAAAACTAGACGATATGAATTGTCGGGTTTCATTACGGGAAACAATGGATTATTCATTGATGAGGTACATGGTTCAATTACACCTTGGTATTCAAGTTGTTCTAGGATCTCCCTGACCTGTTTTTTAGCTTCCTGTTTTATAGGATACTGTCTTTGTGGAGTTGGGTTTGTTTTAATTGGAATTACCTGGTGGGGTGGCTCCTCATCCCACCCAACGTGGTTGCGGTATAATGCTGGAGCAAGGGCCACCGCCCACTCCTGTGCATATGTATGTCTTAGGTGTGTGGGGACTAGGTCAGAGAAAGCTGGTAAAATCACAGTTTCTCCCTTTGGGCATTCCATAACAAAAGTGGGCGGCCAATCTTTTTCTGCTAATAGGATGTCATAGCCAGAAGTCAGGTTCTCACAAAAGAGACCCTTCACTTGTCTGGGCTTGTCCCCCTCCATTTGGAGTGTTATTTCATGTAACTTGTGTGGGACACTCACCCTAGTATCAGGTGTTTCCACCGTGATATACTCACTCAACTCCGCTGTCACCAGAAATTCCATCAGGTTCCGACGAGCTACTGTTATTTCTGCAGCGCTGTCTAGCATCGTCAGAGCCCATTACCTGTTCAGAAGTTGAGTCCTCAGTATCCTTGGCATGTCTAACTTTGAGACCTGCTACCTTCTTCTTTTTAAATTGAGTTTTTGCTTTGGGTTTTTCTTCTTTCTTTGAAGCGCAGTCCGAAGTGCGTTGCCTGTCTCTGGGCTTTGTATGCTCTTCTTGTCTCTGTTCTGACCGTCCTTCCCTCTCTGAGTTTTTTGATGAACCCTGAAAGGAACGAGAGGAACGTGTATCAGTGTCCTGATACCTGTTAGGTTTTTTAATGTTAACTCTATTCCTAAGATTATATCTCCTTTCTGGGGGCTCCTGTTGAGGAGACCTTACCCTGGAGTGAGATCTGTTCTTTTGCTGTTTATTATTGTCCCATTTCTTCTTTGAAAAAACCGGTGTTGCTTTGCCTGTTCTGTATCTGTACCTCTCACTAGTTGAGGCTTTACAGGTCTAGCTCCCAGACTGTCTCTACCTAATTCCGCATAAGCAGTTTGAATTATTTTAGGTAGCTCTGTCTCCTGTTGTAATGGAGTGAAATCTCTCAGATGTTGGCGTATTGCCACTGATGCTGCTTTCCCTTTAATATTTGCCAATATTATCGCAGATACCTGGGCAAAGTTATTTAACAACTTCATCCCTAAGTTCAGAGCAGGTTCTGCTCCATACTCGTACTGTATTTGTCTTAATACATTTGGTATTACCGCTAAAGACGGATACCATGAGTCCTGGTATATATTGCAGCGAAAACTGTACCCCAAGAAGTACAATCTTCTATAGAGGGATATATCCTAAATGGCAACCAAATTGTCAGTATTCTATGCTTTTCCTTAGGACCAGTGTGTGGAAACACTGCCTCCAGCTGTGTTATTTTTTGTGTTATCCAGAAGGGCATTTGTTCATGTTTAGTGGGCATTTTACCCATCACTGCGTGCAGTGTTTGTGGTGTAATTTTGGTTGTATTATTTTGGACTGGTCCTGGTTGTGTAGCCGGTGTTGGCTGGATTGTGAGTGTTCTCATCACAAACTGTGTCATGTTTCTGTAAAGTCTTATTAATTCTTTATACTGTACTAGTAAGTCTCCTCCTGGCATTGTATCAATGTCAGGATGTGGTGTGTAGGCCGCTAGTACTGGCCATGTTGCTCCATCTCGTCCGAGCGGACTGAGTCTTACTCTTGTTCTTGTATGGGGGAGGGCGCTTTTAAACCAGTAAAAATGTTCGTGGTAAGTGAGTGGAATTTCAATGTCCTCATATGGACTATATTCATTCGGTATGACATCTTCGACATAGTAGTAAAATGTTTTTATCAAAGCATTTGCCTGCGGGAATCTAATCCATGAATAGAATACCTCTGTTCAATATGATTCATGTGCCTCAATCACGAAGGTCACTTGCCCACCCCTAATTGTAACACCATATGCTACTAGTTTTGGGGTGACGGTATTTCTAACATTTTCTGCAATGTGTATTGCATCTGCATCATCTTCCTCTGTTGTGAAGTTTAGTGCATTCCCTTCATCTACGTCTCCCTGCTCAGTCATTATTTTTAGAAAGGAGAGCCTTTTAAGGGAACTGAGATAAGGTGTTATGCACAATTAAAAACACTGTATCCTTCAAGCTTGATTAAACCAACAGCCAATACATAGGAATTTTCCTTCTCAGCTGCAGTGGATTTTGTTCCCTCCCACTCCAGACATCTCTGGGGAAATGTGAGTAGGAGTCTCTGAGAATAGCACGACTGAACTACTCAGATTTGACTGTTAAATAAGTGCCAATACCAACACTGGCTGCGCCATGTCGTGTAGTTCCTATAAGACCTATATAGGATCTGCATGTTTAGACAACATACACTGCGGGACTGATGTCCAGACTGATTCCAGACACCCCCACCGGGTATGTTAGCCTGTGTTCCAGCTAGCTCGCAATGCCACTATAACCTCCTTTTACCAAGGAGAGAATAGTTCTTGGCAACTATCGAACATGACAACCCTGATCCCTCAGGACCGTGGAAACAGTAACTTACTTTTCGCTCAGTCACTCGTGCTCACTTGTTCTCAGAGAGATACACAGAAATAAACGGTTGGGACTTTTTTCAATAAGCATTGAACAGTCGTTATTCTTGCGTAAAATAAGTGTACTGAAATCACCAGTAGGCAGTAGCATATATAAATGAGTAGCAGCACTAAGAAAGTAAACAGATGGTAGGTTTCTACCATTTTGCTAAAATCATAACTACAGGCAAGTATATCAAATACATGGCAATAAAATGCGTACTCCCACTAACTAGATGTACCTAAATGTACCTAGCATGTGAGTAGGTGTAAAGCCAAGAATCCCTCTAGGATAAAGCCAACCCCATTACCTGATGTGAGACTGCGGGACCCCGTTCTGGTCTCGAGCTGAACACCCCGCAAGGGATGTCAGACCACTGCGAGCTGGAGTATCTGCATGCAGGAACCTCAGCGTCTTGTGTCAGTGTGTCGGCCGGAAAGTCCTGATCTCCTCTCCCTATCTCGGCAAGATGTGATGTTTATATACCCTAAGGTATCCCCAGGGGTTCTACCTTGCTGTGCCAGTGTCGGACTTAGGATGACATTGGGAATGAACTTTATACACAGTTATTATGCAGGAGATGGTGGTCCTGCTGTGTTCCAAGAAACTAAGAATCCTCATGCATAATTTATGAGGCCAGTGTTCAGGGAAAACCCTATGTACTGTGTATAGTATTGTAACTAGGCAAAAGGTCAGTCCCTCAAATCCATTATGTATGTAGTATAGGAGAGAATGTAGGTGAAGGGTTATGATGTTACCTGGACCTATATCAGGGTACCTATATGAAATATAACAGCTATACATCCCTCGTGCTCCTCCCCCTGTTATTCATGTATTCTCAGGTTTCACTTGTGATCCTGCCCCGCTCACACTTAACTCCAAGAGCATCTGCCTCCGTGCCTGAAGGTCATCCTCCAGCCGATCATTTCGTCTGACGTTTTTCATCCAAACCTTTTCAGCCACTGCTCACTCGTACATGTCTTGCAACCATTCGTTAGATATAGGTGGGTGTTTATTCATCCACTTGATGGCTATTCGATGCTTAGCTAGCACAATCCACAGCATTAGGAATTTGTGGCTAAGTTTTTCTTTGTGGGAGCAGGAAGGAGGCACAGCATTACCTCTCTAGTTGTACCTTCTATTGTCCAGCCAGTGGCCTGTCGTAAGCTCTGGAGGTCCTCCCTCCAATAGGGCATGACCTCTGCACAGCGCCATACCCTATGTAAGAAATCATCATCTAGCGCTCCACAGCACAGGCACCAATCCCATCTCTTAGGGTAAATGGCATGAAGGGTTTTAGGGGAGAAGTATAGTTGGTGTACTTAATTGTACAGTATTAGTTTAAAGCTGGCATTAGAGTTCACCGCACGAATTCCCTCATGAATCTTGCCCCAATCCCATGTCGCCAATTCCTCTTCTAGCCCCTCAGCCCAGTGCGTAAGTGATTTTGGGGTGAGCACCGGGGAGTCCTCCCACATGGCTCTGAAAAAATGTGCATTTTAAGTCACCGGCCCCCAGTCATATTCAACAGTCTGCTCAGTGTTTTAGTAGGTATGGGTTCATCAGGGAAACTGCACCACAGCTCACATGCCGTGGCCGACATTTTATTGTCCCACACCCACCGCAAAGGAATCTGTTGCATCGTCCCGGGTGATAAAATGGCCACCTAGATATAGATATTCCCACACATCACATCCCCCTTCCCTCCATTTTAGCATTGACATAATGGTTTCAATGTCCAGAAATGTTTTAAGTGTCCATATTGACATGCCACGTGCATATGGGGACCTATGTATAACCGATCTTACCACCCGCTCCCATATACGGCCCATTTGCCTAACCAGGTAGTGGCACGTATGCGGAAAATGCCATGCACCCCGCACATGAGGAGCTCCAGAAGATTGCGGCAGCCATCAGGGTCGCCAAGCAGCCTCCTCTCCCAGTTATCTTCTTCATCAAACCAGTGTACCGCGTGTTGGAGGTGGGCTGCCAGATCGTATAATTCCAAATTAGGGAGTTCAATGCCCCCTTGCTCCCAGGTTTGTCGTAACATGTGCAGTCCTATCCTCTTCCGTTTCATAGACCACAACAAGTCAACGAGGAGACAGTGAAGTTCCCTGAAGTATATTTTAGGGATCTCGTAGAGTGCACTCTGTAGGGTGTAGAGGCAGCGGGGTAGCACTATCATTTTTACTAGGGCAATTTTCCCCATCAATGTTAAGGGGCGATCTCTCCAGAACTGTACTGACACGCGTAATCCGGTAACCACCCTAGCAATGTTCATATCTAGGAATCTTTGCTTCCCAGTGGCAATCCTGACTCCCAGATAGTTTATCCCCTTGGGACTCCACGTCAGCGCCAGTGTCGGAAGCTCTCCATGGTCCATCGACCCTAGAGCCACAAGCGCCAAGAACTGGGATTTCTGGGCATTCACAGAAAGTCCAGATACCTCTGCAAATTCTGACAGTGCCATCAGAAGCACCGGCAGTGCTTCAGTTGGGTCTCGCAGGTACACCAGGGCATCATCGGTGAATAATGAATTTGTGTGCATGGTGCCTCCCACCGCAATCCCACAGGGCGCTAGTCTGCATTGCAGCAGCTAAGCCAGAGGCTCCACTGCCATCGCAAATAGGAGCGGTGATAGAGGGCAGCACTGTATACAGTAACTTAATCCATACAATAAACCTAGGCCCAAAGCCCATTTTGTCCAAGACTTGCCAAGCATATCCCCAATCGACGGAATCGAACGCCTGTTCTATATCAAGGAATGCAAGCACGTAGGAACCGTTTCGTTACTCAGGTGCATGGAGGACATGAAATAGTTTACGAAAGATATACATGGAGCTCCGCTTGGAGATAAATCCTCATTGGTCCTCATGAATAGTAGCAGGTAAGTGGGGGAGCAATCGGGTCGCCAGCAGACCACTCAGGGGTCGATTCCGATTCGGGCCGGAAAAAGCACCGACCGACTCGGATCCGGAAATAATACCGACCGACACGTACCCGTGGCGCCCGACACGCCAAGTACGATGCAAGGCGTGAAAAATCCGACCGACACGTACCGAAACCAAGTCGACCGACCGAACCGCAAGGAAAACAGCAATCCGGCCGGAAAAACACGCGAATCCAACTGACCGACACGCACCCGGAACAAATCCGACCGAAACGTACACGCGAACTCCAAACCGCAAAGTACGATGCAAGGCGCGAAACCACAAGCGAGTCGGACGGAGGACAAGCCGTACGACCGACACGCATACAAAACCGAGCCGAAGCAACACAAAACACCGCGACCGACGCGTACGCAGCATAGAAAACTGCACAAACACAGCGTGAACGAAACGGAGAACACCGTACGAGACAAATGCAGGGTCCGACTCGGTCACAAGAACGTTTCCAACATACACAAACAGCACAAAGGAAAAATCACCCAAAAAAGGCCAAACAAGCAATTACCAAGCCAATAAATACTGGGGGGTGGGGACAGAGAACAAAGACACACCCACAACTCCACCTATATAAAGGACACAAATCACAACCATGAGCCTTTGCAAATGCCATTCCACTGCCAGCACCCAAGAGAAAGCAACCACACACCCACAGCTCATCCCTCACACAAGCCACACACCATCAGCACACCAACAAATACCTACCTCACATACACCCAACAAAACACACACTCACACACCCTCACCTGCACACCAACACACACATCACTCACCATCACCACCCATCACCATGCCCCCCAAGAAGAATCCCAAGTTCCTAGATAGTGAATTGGAAGTCATGGTAGACGAGATCCTCAGGGTAGAGCCACAGCTGTTTGGCACACTGGTCCAACAGACCCCCATCTCCCAGAAAACCAAGATGTGGGAGAGGATCATCAACAGGGTGAACGCACAATCACCATGTCGGCGCACAAAGAGCGACATCCAGAACAGGTGGTATGACGTGCGCAGGAGGGTACGGGACCTGCTCAAGAAAGACTACATCAACAGCCAATACACCAGCAGTGGCCCTCCTGCCAAGCCAATATACCTCAGGCCGTGGGAGGAGAAGGTGCGGGCCATCCTTCCGCCAGTGAGCGTATATGGACTAGAGGACATCCCAGAGCCTGGTGAGTACACAACAAATGTACACAATATACTGCCACAAAACACACACATCACTGTCAAGGGGAGAGTCAAACCATGCACTCATAGCAATTACACAGCAACCAGAACAGAATCATCCCAAAATGTGTATGTCAGTCAGATAAACACAACACATGCCATCAAAAAAGTCACATCCAACTGTGCCAACACATATACAAACACAACTACAACTACAGCTAGGCAGTGGCACAAATAGAACTAACAAACACATCCAGACATGTAGCCACCACAACAACACCAACACACAGTGAAGACCACTCAAAGGAAGGAATTCTGTGTATGCTGGCCAAGTCAGTGTAGCCAATAGCATCATGGGAGTCGCAGTCACACATATTGCCCCCCCACAACTGTCCCATCAACACCACCCTGAACCATGCTCACATCACAGGGAGTGGAGAAGGACTCACAAGATGGCTGACACTGGCTACTGCTGTGGGGAGCACAAGGCCCTGCTGCCAACTGTGCACCAACAAACAGCACGACACCACTGACTGACATCCTGAGAGACAACTTCCACTCCCTGCAATGCAAGCACGTTCCATGGTGGGATATCTGGCTAGCTGGGTGGGAAGGAGGACTTGCAGCACTGACCATAGTCACAAGCACCTCCCCTCACACACACCCCAACACAAACTCCACAGAACCCACCTGGTAGAATGCAATGCCCCCATCCTAACACAAGATCCCACAAAGAACCACCACCCTGGGTTATGTTGTGTGAAGCACAGGGACACTCTTGGGACTTTTAGCCAAACAACTGCCAGGACAACACTCCCAGCCATCCTGTCAGCACAGCCAGCCCACCCCACAGGGAAGCAGAGTCAAAAGGAAGGAAGCATGGGCATGCTGGGAAGGGGGTGGAGGCAATAGCATGATGGGAGTCGTAGTCACAGCTCTACATCCCCCACCACATGGCCCAGCAAGCTCACACTCACGCATGCACATCCCACAGAGAGTGGAAAGGCCCATCAAAGATGTCTGACACTGTTGCTGTGTCGTGGGGAGCACAAGGGCATGCTGGGTACTGCACACCAACCAACAGCAGGACACCACTGTCAGCCATCTTGCCATTGCTCTCACACCCACACACACTGAACTCCCCACAAAAGCAAGTAAGTATGGGAATGCTGGGAAGTGGGGTGGAGGCAATAGCATGATGGGAGTCGTAGTCACAGACATAGCTCACCCCCACAACTGTCCCATCAACACCACCCTGAACCATGCTCACATCACAGGGAGTGGAGAAGGACTCACAAGATGGCTGACACTGGCTACTGCTGTGGGGAGCACAAGGCCCTGCTGCCAACTGTGCACCAACAAACAGCAGGACACCACTGACTGACATCCTGAGAGACAACTTACACTCCCTGCAACGCAAGCACGTTCCATGGTGGGATAACTGACTGGCTGGGTGGGTGTGAAGGAGGGCCGGCTGTCAACCAAACACAACCAATGCAGACCATGTTCACACCCCAGAAAATACATAGAAATGCCCAAATAATGCAGGACAATGTGCCACACCAATATCAACCCCTGACTGTGACGACTTGGGACAATGCAATGTACAGGCCCGCACCCAGAGGCACAGTCACAACTGTCATGTGTGTCAACCATTGATGCCTGCAGAAACATAACATACATTGTTTGTGTCTCCCAAAAACAGGTGATGATGGGGACACAGCAGCAGATGCTGAGGAGTCCCAGTCCCAGGCTCAAGAGGATGCGGAGCTCACTGGCGTCGTACAGCCTCTGTCCTCCTCGGACGATGAAGACCAACCTGGCACATCCAGTGCAAGTCAACATGCAGCACCAGCAGGACCACCAGCTGCAGCACCAGCAGGACCACCAGCTGCACCCCCTGCACCCACCCCTCCAACGACTGTCACCACAAATACCATCCCTGCCGACATGGACAGAACAAGGAGCAACACCAGCACAGGGACCCTGGACCAACCTGGGGCCATGGACACCACCACCACCACCAACCCCCAAGGTGGACCAGGGTTATCTGTGCGTGCCACTGCACACACTGCACATGTCAGCAGGGGTGGTGGGAGGGGTGGGAGACAGAGGTCGCTGCTTGCAGACGTTGCTGGTGTGCATGATGACCCACAACTGGTACGCATAGCTGATGCGTACCAGTCCAGCACCGGAGACCTCAGCCAGGTAGTGGGGCTCCTCAGAGACATGAAACAGCAGCAGGCTGCCCATCATGCCCGCTTGGACTCCCACATGTCCCACGTGGAGTCACACATGTCCCGCGTGGACTCACACATGTCCTGCGTGGAGTCCAAGTGGGATGCACTGCATGAGATGACGGCGGTGCACAGGGACATTTTACAATGCCTCCGCCAGATGAACAGCAACCAGTCCACACCTCCCTGTGTGCCAACAACATCTGGTGCCGAACAAACTGCAACTGACACAGGGAGGGAGGAGGACTCTGGCGGAGAGTCCCCTGCACCGCAGCAGCCTGTACTTGAGGGGCCCCCCCAAGAAGAGGGGTCGTCCGAGGAGGGAAAGTGAGAGGCCGATGGCCAAGCGCAACTCCCAGGAAGCCTGAACCTGTTCTGGATGTTCGCCTTTGTGCACAGACTGTTCACCCTGTTGACGGCAACACTACTCCCACACATTGCATGGGGAGTACAAGTTGGACCAATGTGTCAGACAACTGTGGCCCCGATACTGGGGATCCTGTCTACCAGGACTTTCAATTCACCTAGGAACTTCGGATTGCAAGATTTATGTACAGCACTACCCATCCTATGCACTATTAACACAAATGTATCACAATAAACACACTAATACACCATACTTGCCTCTGTCGTGATTCCAACGTGGGTGCTGTTATGGGGATGATGAACTGCAAAATTACACTGTGTATGCGAACTGCAACAGCAAGGACAACACAGGCATGTGAGTAAAGGCAACGTGACACATATGAGGGAGACACACCACCAGGGCTACACAACACATACACACCTAGGCCATCTGACTCATTGCCTACACTGATGTTGCCAGGGAAGACGGTGCAATGCACAGACACCACACCCATTCCCAGTTGTAGTCAAGTAGCCCACAGGTGCAGTAAGCAAATGGCCCTCAAATGTGTGACCACAGACAACGCACATCACAAAGTGAAGCACAGGTTTATTAGACAGTTGCAACATGTCGTAACCACTACAGATGCAAGGTAATCCCACCTGGCAGCGGGCACACAGTCAACAACTGTAGACGGAAGGAAGTCCATGGGTGTGGCGCACATCACCTGTAGGGACACAACAGCTACCACCCTGGATGTGCAATCACGTCGTCGTTGGACACAGTTGACCAAACGAATCTGAAAGTACCCTGTGAAGGACAGAAATGACACACAGTCAAAAGCAATGGAGAACAGGACAGAACAGCAAAACTCATGCACAATACATGTTACAAGATACCCACCCAGAACCAAGTTAGCATGTCAACACTGTTGGGGAGTACAGCCCACCTGTTAGCACACATCGCAACACACATCCAGTCAAGTAGCCCATGGACACACTCCAACAGCACCAGAGCACCACCCACACATCATGCCAACTCACATCATTGACATGACACCTCAGGATACTCACATTTAGCTAAAGAAGTTGGTGATGAGCTGTGTGCGGACATCACCATCATCATCATCATCATCATCGTCACTGGCATCGTGGTCCAGGCCAGGATCCTCCACAGGTGGCGGATTTTGGTCATTGTCATCCTGGATGAGAGGCAACTCCTTCCGCACTGCCAGGTTGTGGAGCATGCAGCAGACGATGATAATCTTGCACACTTTCGCAGGGGCATATGGGAGGGACCCTCCGGTCTTGTCCAGGCAGCGGAAGCGGCTCTTCAGGAGACCAAATGTCCGCTCAATCACTCTCCTGATGCGTTGTACCATGTGCCTCATTGTAGCGCATCTGGGCTGGTGTCACAGGGTTCCTGAGGGGTGTCAGCAACCACGGCATGTTGGGGTATCCCGAGTCACCTACGGACAGACAAGTGCACATTAGCTGACTTGGAAAAGTGGGCGGAATACTACAGATCAGATCACACACAATGGCACAAAGTCAGTACACACCGACAAGCCAGGCACGCTGGTTCTGCATCTGTGCCATCATCCTGGGGATGCGACTACTCCTCATCACAAAGGCATCGTGTGCTGAACCAGGGAAACGGGCACACACGTGTGTGATGGTCATGTCTGCAAGACACACCACCAGTGCATTGACCGAGTGGTAGTGCTTGCGGTTCCTGTAGGCCTGCTCCTGGGCCTGTGGTGGTACCAAAGCCACATGTGTCCCATCAATGGAGCCAATGACATGCGGCATCCTCCCCAGGGCATAAAAGTCACTCTTCACGTCAGTGAGTCGTCGCAGTCTAGGGAAATAGATGTACCGGTTCAGGAATAGCAACATTGCCGCCAAAACATCGCGGAGCACACGGCTCAACATGGTCTGTGACATCCCACCAGCAGTCGCCACAGTATGTTGGAAGGTACCGGTGGCAAAGAAGTGTAGGGCTGCCATCACCTTCACCTTGGGGGTCAGCGCTGTAGGATACGGCCGGCCAGGCTGCAAATGTGGGGACAACTGCACTGCCAAATCCTCAATCAGCTGCCTGGTGAAGCGGTACCGTCGGATGCTGTCCCGTTCCACCATCGTTGCCAGGTCTGGGAATGGTCGATGGACAGCAGGAGCCCTGCAGTGCAGAGGAGAAGTAAGCAAGATTGTCAGTCACCCCACATATGCGGCATTGAACACACTCAAGATCCCAACATACATCATTATGAGGCACAACTACATGAAGTGTGCAGTTCCGGAAGGACATGTATGGTACATACATGGCCAACATCTGTCAACACGGTCCAACAGGTGGCATCAATTAGTCCCAGGTTGGCCCATTGGATTTCATGAGGCCGTGTCACAGTTCCCATCTCCTGCTGCCATGTCACAATAACTCCCCACAGTGACATGTGAGGACAGATGTGCCCCAGGCACCACAGCTCAACGACAGGTACATTCCCAGGGACCCTGTATTGCCACATGGACACTGGCATTACATGGAGTATCATGTATACACCACAGCAAAACAACCATGACCCCCACAGGTAGTGGCCCCACTTGCCACGGCAGGACAGACATGGACGTCTGTGACACACACACGCACAACATCAAAGTCCATGCACACACAACCTGGATGTGGAGACTGTCTCCCATTGTGCACATGTAATCAGAGACATTGTAAACACTACATGCACAAAGACTGTGGAGGACCATCACTATTGTGCCACTGGGACACCCTGGCTCAAATATACCGTCCCACATGGGACTCACGGGGTATGTGACATGACATACACATACACCACCGTGAATTGTGACCATGGCACATGCACAGATATGAACAGTTGCACATCACAGTGGTCATGCACACGTAACACCCAGGATCCTGTCCCCATGAACACGTGCACAGCCTGGGGGTGGCTGCCCACAGGTGACACCCACAGGACAACATGTACACCAACATACACACAATAGGAAATGCAGCCTTACATGCCTTATGATAAAGTTTGGACAGGCTGTCGTGATGTAGGTGTGCCCCTCACTCCCTGGGAGCTATCTGTGGCTGGCATATGTCCATCTGAGACAGGCATGCTGACATATGCCAGTCACATGTACAGTGATGCGTTGTACTGCAATGGACCGATCGGTGCCCCCGGCCGGCCCATTGCATTCAATGTGTGCGGGTACGCGTTGTACCCCTGTACGCGTTGAACTGCAATGGACCGATCGGTGCCTCCGGCCGGCCCATTGCATTCAATGTGTGCGGGTACGCGTTGTACCCCTGTACGCGTTGAACTGCAATGGACCGATCGGTGCCTCCGGCCGGCCCATTGCATTCAATGTGTGCGGGTACGCGTTGTACCCCTGTACGCGTTGTACTGCAATGGACCGATCGGTGCCTCCGGCCGGCCCATTGCATTCAATGTGCGCGGTACAGCGTTGTACCCCTGTACGCGTTGTACTGCAATGGACCGATCGGTGCCCCGGCCGGCCCATTGCATTCAATGTGTGCGGGTACGCGTTGTACCCCTGTACGCGTTGTACTGCAATGGACCGATCGGTGCCCCGGCCGGCCCATTGCATTCAATGTGTGCGGGTACGCGTTGTACCCCTGTACGCGTTGTACTGCAATGGACCGATCGGTGCCTCCGGCCGGCCCATTGCATTCAATGTGTGCGGGTACGCGTTGTACCCCTGTACGCGTTGTACTGCAATGGACCTATCGGTGCCTCCGGCCGGCCCATTGCATTCAATGTGTGCGGGTACGCGTTGTACCTCTGTACGCGTTGTACTGCAATGGACCGATCGGTGCCTCCGGCCGGCCCATTGCATTCAATGTGCGCGGTACGCGTTGTACCCCTGTATGCGTTGAACTGCAATGGACCGATCGGTGCCTCCGGCCGGCCCATTGCATTCAATGTGTGCGGGTACGCGTTGTCCCCCTGTACGCGTTGAACTGCAATGGACCGATCGGTGCCTCCGGCCGGCCCATTGCATTCAATGTGTGCGGGTACGCGTTGTACCCCTGTACGCGTTGTACCGCAATGGACCGATCGGTGCGCACCCATTGACAATGGGCTTGCCTGGCAACGGACGCGTTTTCGAATTTCGAACGAGTCGGTTGCTGGAAAATCAGTTGGTCAACCACAACAATGTTGCAAAATCATGTATGTCATGAAGTTGAAGATTTGAAGGATGCTGTGGGCGTGTTTTGGTGCTGCTATTCCATGGATTGGCCAGATTCAGAAGATGCAAACGACTTGGACCTATCACTTTGGACACAAGGGACAGTATCTGCCTCTCCAGCACATATATATTGCTGGCTGTTCCCCTGAGAGCTCACTTGCCTGCACTACATGCTCCAGGACGACATCTGCCACTGCACTGCTGCTGTCTCTGCCCCTCTGGACCCTGCAATGGCACGTACTGTGGAGAGAGCCCCAGCCTTCAGCCTTGAAGAGAACCAGGCCCTGCTGGACAGCCTACTTCCACAGTACAGCAAGCTGTATGGGACACCAGGGGAGCAGGTGAGTGTTCTGTGCACTGCCTTTCTGAATGTGCATATTGTCTGACTGGCAAGGCTGAAAGTCTGCACGCCACTGGCTAGCAGGCTCACTGAGTAGTTGTCACCCCCCATAGTGTGTAGTGACATGCACTGGACAGGTATGGTGCAGTGACAGTGCATTTGAACAAGGTTTTACTTCCCATGCAATGATACCATGTAGTGACGTCTGGCAAACTGTCCATGGGCAGCTTTGCACTGCCTGTGTACATCATGTGCCCCTGTGATTGAGACATGTATATACAACTGTGTCATGCACGGATATGTTGCATGTGTAGTAATGGCCTTTTCACTTTGTCATCCTGACAGGTTAATGCCCATCGGAAGCAGGAGATCTGGAAGGACATCGTCCGGGCTGTCCGGTCCGTGGGGGTCTACAAGCGCCGGATCCGCAACTGCCAGAAGAGGTGGCAGGACCTTCGGGGCTGGACCCGGAGGATTGCACGGGTCCAGCTGAAGCTGTCGCCTCCTCGCAGGAGGGGCGGAACACGGACCCTGACCCCCCACATGCTCCAGATCCTGGCGGTGGTGTTTCCAGACCTGGATGGGCAGCTGAAGGCCAGACAGCAGCAAGGAGGGGGTGAGTCAAAGACTGCACTGTGAACTCTGTATTACATGCTTTGTGCCCTCCTCTGGCCTGGTTCAACTGCCACAGTGCAGCAGTCATGTTGTCCAGGAGCCATGTCCCTCTATTGTGCAATGCCCACTGCTCATCTGATACCCAGGTGTGGCCCTTACATTCAGGGAATTGTGTCACTTGGGACTGTGTCCTTGCAGTTTGCTTCACTAAAGGTGGGGACAGTATCTGTTTCCCTAACTCTGTTGTGGGCATCATGGGTGGGTCCATTGTTCACACAACGCCTGTGTTTGGACGTGTGATCTGCGTGTTGCTTTGATATGCGGTCCACTTGCTGAGCTGAGCCACCACATGTGCCTGGGGTATGTGGCACACGCCCATGCAGCGGGTGGGAACAATGTTTGGGCCCCAGGAGTGTGCAGATTACGTGTGTCACACATACATAGCCAGCTATCCACTGTCCAGGGCACATCCCTCATTCATGTGGAGCAGGACAGTCATGCCTACTCCAGGCCATGCAATGCACTCTGTACTCCCACTCCCGTGTATCAGCTGACACATTGTGCACAGTGATTTGACCCCTCAGGTGTCTGCCTCTGTGTCAGTGTGCTGTGGATTAGTTGCCAGGACTGCTGGGGTGTTTCTTGGTAGGGGCTCAGCATGCCCCTGGAGATGTGACCATAGGAGACGATACTTGTGTGTCACATAGGTGTTTGATCAGCTGCCCGTGCAGACTGGGGTATGCGAATATGAAGTTCAGGCAGCTGTTCCCCATTCACAGCAAATTGTGAGGGGCTCAGGTTCAGAGGGTAGTGTCACAGGTCTCCCATATGTCCAATCGGTATGACCTGGACAGATGAGGGTTAAGATGATGTGTTGTGTGGGGGATGTACATGTGCACTTGTGCAGCTCCAGGACTTGCATTCCCCATGACCTACTATTGTGACACAGTGCATAGTGTTGTTGTCTGGATGCCAAGTCATACATCACTGAGACAGTGATGTATGACTTAGCAGTCATGCCT